>CABHPP010138912.1:0-43605 GCA_902168425.1 Peromyscus attwateri | reverse complement strand
ATATATATATATATATATATATATATATATATATATATATATAATAGATAGATAAAATAAAATAAAAACAAAAATAATAAGATAAAATTAAAAAAATATAGAAGCAGTCTTGACATAACAAGAAACCTCCAAAGACACCTTCTGTTGGCCATCAACTGTTGGACATGAAGGTTACCATTAAGAGCTTGTTTCCCCAGTGAGACTCCCTTGGAGGAAACTAAATTTTCTTTTGCAACTGGTTATCAACTAGAGATTGCTGCTGGGTTAAGGATGGGGCCTTGTGTCCTCATCTCCTGTCAGCTCTAGGACCTCCCCCAACCAATCTGGTGCAGACTTGTGCAGGCCCTGTGAATGCTGCTGCCTCAGACTCTGCATTCATATGTCCATTGACAGGTTTATTTAGAGGGCCTTGCTTTCTGGATTTCCTCCACTCCCTCTGGCTCTTACGTTGTTTCTAATTCCTCTTCTGCATGATGCCCTGAGCCCTCAGTGGAGATATTTGATTCAGACATCCCCTTTAGGGCAGAGTATTAAAAGGTCTCTTAGTCTCTGCATACAGTCTGGCTGCTGGTCTCTGTATTTTTTCCCATCTGCCTCAAGATGAAGCTTCTCTGATGATGGCTGAGTGAGACATTGATAAGTATATCAGAATGCCATTAGAACTCAGAAAATACAGAATTTTTGTTTTTGTTTTGTTTTGTTTTAAAGAAACTTGAATAAATATACTCTACATGGCTGTTTATGTTATTCCCAGAAGTCGTAGATTTTCAAACCTAAATCCCACTTCCAGGTGTCAAATACCTACCTAGTATCAATATCAATGACTATTTACCTTGTTCTTGAGTATTGTAGTGATTACTTTTTCATTGCTATAATACAACATATAGCAAATATTTTATTTTGGCTTGCAATTCAAGAATCCATAGGGGTGGAGGAGTTATGGAATCATGAGGATGGAGCAAAAAGCCGTGAGATCACATCGCAAAAACACATAGTGAGCAGAAAAGGTGAACTAGATATGGAATGAGGCTATAAATTCTCAAAATCTGACACTGGTGACATGCTTCTTCCAGCAAAGCTCCATATTGTGGTGGTGTTTTATTTGTGCGTTAATAATAAACCTTGCCTGGAAATCAGGGGGAAGAGGCCAGCCATTTTAAGTAAACAAACAAGTCAGACAGCACATGCCCTTAATCCCTTAGCAGGCAGGATCTCCCTGTGTTCAAGGCCACATTCCGGAACAGAGCCAAGCGTGGTAACACACGCCTTTAATCCCAGTACCAACCCTAGAGACCTGGAGGTCTGTACAGATAGACAGTGACAGAGCTGTGTAGAAAGAGGAAGTGAGATAGCTGGGCTAGGAGCCAATGAGAGGGCAGAAGAGCAAGGCATATGAGCCTGGGTAGACAGGAAGTCATGCTCCTTGGAAGCTGCGGAGTTGATGAGGTGAGGTTAGCTGGTGGCTTTCTGTATTTCCCTGATCTCTCTAAGGCGTTAACCCAAATTTCTGGCTCCATGTTTTCCATTTAATAAGATGATTTAGAAATTCGTTTACACCATATCCATACTAAAAGTTCCATAACCTCCACCAACAACACTAGCAACAGGAGACCATGTATTCAAATACATGAGCCTATTAAATACCACCACAGATGTCGATGAGGACTACAGGGTAAGAACCTGAGAGGAATACACCAAGCATTCAGAATATAGGACATACACTAAGCTGGAAGTGAAATTAAAATTCCCCCCTGCTTGTGAGTATTCACAGAAGCTAAAGATTGGGAGAAAAGTCATCAATAGTCACCACACCCAGCTCTCGACCTTGCTATGCTATCGTACTCAACCACTTGGCAAGATATGCCCAGTAGTTCAATGGCGGCATGAATATTCTGGCATCATCAACTGCTTTCTGATTAGATACTGGGCCTGTTCCATGGGAAGAAAGACATGCTTGCCACTGACTAAAATTCAGAGACTAAGGTGGTCATATGCCCTATGAAGGAATCTACTACTGAACTACTGTCTAGATATTTATATTTATTTATATTCCTAGGCTAGAACAGCTCTCAGTCTTGGTCAGAGAATCCTCATTCATCAGGGTGTCAATGTTTGAGAGCTAGGACCTAGCTAGACCATCTATATCACCTCCTACAAAGGCCCAGAGAAAAACACAGAGGTGGAAGTACTGTGAGAACTAAAGGATACAGAGAAGTACGGTGGATTGTAGTGTCATGGGTATTAAAGGAACATTGCTACAATGAACACAAAGTAGCTGTGACTACCTACATGGGCCTGAAAAATATAAAGGAACCAGATAAAGAGTAGAAACCAAAAACCAAAGCCAACCAACCAACAAAATGAACAAACTTGAGGGAAACTAGAGACTAGAGGGTAGGGAGGACACTACTTCAGAACAAAAGAGGTGGTCAATGGGAGCAGATTAGGGATGAGAGATGATATTAGGGGTAGAGTATGATCCCAGTGCACTGAATACAAGTATATTATTATACCAACGGCTGTGGAGTCTCCATGGGACTGGACTAGGCCCTCTGCATAAGCAAGACAGTTGAATAGCTTGATCTGCTTAAGGAGCCCCCAGGCAGTAGGATCAGGATGCATGCACTGGTGCATGTGCTGGCTTTTTGGAGCCCACGACTTATAGAGGGACACCTTGCACAGCCTTGATGCAGGGAGAGGGGCTTGGACCTGCCTCTAGTGAATGAACCAGGTTCTGCGCACTCCACATGGGAGACCTTGCCTTATTGGAGGGGAGAATGGGGGGATGGGTTGAGGGGGGAGGAGAGAGGGGTGGGATGAAGGAGGAGAGGGGGAATCTGTGATTGGTATGTAAAAATGAATAAAAAATTCTTTAATAAATAATTAACAAAATTATATAGAAGCTAAGAGCCAATTTATGTTTATCTTTCATTAAGAAAAGATATATAGAACATATTTGTAAATATCTAAAATTGCATGCACTTGTTTCCATTTGGTTACAATTACATATATTATATACTTTTGATGGTATTTTCAAACCCAGACTTTATAGATATTTTATGAATATAAATTCTGCATCCTAAAATTATGTAAAGATTTTTTTTATAATACTGATAGCTCTAATATTCTAAGAATCTTGGGTCATGTATATTTACTGAAATAATTAGTTACTTTCTTCATTTATGGAACTATCGGGAATTCTAAGAAAGAAAGTAGTTTTTCTCTTGACTAAAGGGCAAGAGTATGTGTGATTACAAATACCGTAAATCAGAATGGAGCCTCCATTTCAGTGATCAGTTTACTGTTTGTTTGTTCTTCAGGTTACCAAGACTGTCTCTTGCTCTCTTTTTATCCTGACTGTCTTGTATTCTTCTATAGCTGTAGGTCTCTGTGTTCATTGGTTTGATGGTAACTTCATAAACATTTTCTCATGTATAGGAAGTAGATCAGCTATAATTTTGAAATTAAAGGAAAACCAATTTTATGCAGTTAAGTAAGCTACAGTTATTTTCTCTTAGGCTTTAGACAGTCAATCACATTACCCAAAATAATCTGCAAGGAGATATGGATTCCTTTCTAAAGTAACTTAATTTTTATTTTTATTACATTTATTTTTATTTTATTTGTATGGTTGTTTTGCTTTCATGTATATCTGTACACCACATTTATGTGGTGCCCATGGAGCTCAGAAAGTAGCATCAAATCCTCTTGGAGCTAGAGTTAGAAAGTCATTAGCCACCTTGTGAGTGCTGAGAATGAGACAAAGATCTTCTAAAAGAGCAGTCAGCTGCTCTTAAATGATAAATCATCTCTCCAGCCTTTCAAAAGATTACTTTTGTCTGACAAAGTAGATCAATTCAGTGGGCTCAGTAGCTACTGAGAACCTCTACTGTGTGACAAGTCCTTTTGGTAAGACGAACACAGTTTTTTGTTTTCTTGCTTGAGTCCTGTGTGTAGTGGAGGGAAGACTGAAGGGACTTAGGGAAGGGATAATGTGCTTAAAGAGGTGTGATTGTGTTAGCTTCAGTGTTTTTAGATGGCATGTGTTCATTTGCCTAGTCATTTGGAAATAACCATCTTCATTATCCTGGTTATGTAAATTTTTGGCTTGGTGGACAGAAATGAGAGATAAGAGATATTAGAAGAAAACAAGGTATATTCAATAAGTGTGGATCCAGTAATTAAGCAGGTTACATCTAGAAAGGACTAACTAATGGGCAGGCAAAAAACAGAATGTAAACCAATGATAATGATTTACTCATAGTCAATATTTAAAGACAAGGGCTATGATCCACTCCAAATGACCCAGTTTCTGACTTTCCGAAACAAGAGGTAAGAACAGCAGTGGTAGTGATCTACGCTTCTATATCAGTGCAAACAAACTGACTAAGAGAAAGTGTAAAGAGCACTGTTACCCTTTCCTGCAGTGAATACCCTTTCCTTTCAACTTCAGAGGTATTTATCATGCTATACACTGCTGTGGGATGGTCTGCATGTCAAATGTTCTGATTGGTCAATAAATAAAACACTGATTGGCCAGTGGCCACGCAGGAAGTATAGGCAGGACTAACAGAGAGGAGAATTAAGAGAACAGGAACCTGAGTGAGGGAGACACTGCCAGCCGCTGCCATGACAAGAAGCATGTGAAGACGCCAGTAAGCCATGAGCCACGTGGCAAGGTATAGATTTATAGAAATGGACTAATTTAAGATATAAGAACAGTTAGCAAGAAGCCTGCCATGGCCATACAGTTTATAAGTAATATAAGTCTCTGTGTGTTTACTTGGTTGGGTCTGAGCGGCTGCAGGACTGGCAGGTGAGAGAGATTTGTCCTGACCGTGGGCCAGGCAGGACTGGGGAAAACTCTAGCTACAATACACATTCTTGCATCTTATATATGTACTTAAACAAATGGAATTCTGGGTAAAATGAGCTTCCAAGAATGCCTCTTTCCTTAAGTGACCATGCTGTGGAAGGCACAAGGGAGAGGTAAACCCTACACCTGCTGAATCCTCCTTGGCTTGTGCTCTGCTGCTTGGGTTAGGGTAATTTTTCCTTCCTAGCTCGTTATATTGAAACTTTTGATTGATCTATTATTATGCCCTCTCTGATTCCTCTTAGGGGATCTTTGCAAATGGAGAATACCCCTGGAGACCTCCCTGGAGCAACACCATGCATTCTACTCTTATTTTTATTGTGTCATCCATTAAAGATAAACTGAAATTCACAATCGAACAGCTTGTTTCTTTAAATTCAGTTTTCAGTAAGCCCGTACCATTTTCTATGCCTCATTCATTCAGGACTCAGGGATACTAATCCACCATTACACCTTCAAAGTGAGAAGTTTGAATTTCTTAAATTTTTTAGAACACAGCATCTTTCTTTTAAAGTCAAAGATTTAGATGGAAGGAATATTGCTTTTGTGCTGGTCCTGAAGTTGGAGGCTTTGTGTGTGTGTCAAGGCAGGTGTCTTTATTATTCTCTTTCATGTTTTGTTGTTGTTATTTTACTTATTCAAGCCCACAAACAAGAGTTATTTTCAAGCAACTTGAATGGGAGGGTTAATTTCTCAGACACATTCCCAAGTTTCCCCTAGCAGCCCAAAGCCAAAGTGCCTGAGGGAGTCAAGGGCACACAATCAGAGGGTTACAGGAGACAGGATCATGGAAGACATGTTGCTCCACACTGATATGATTTGCCTTATGAAACACAAACATTTCTTGCAAATAACTTCAATGATAAAAGATACACATGACAGTAATAAAGAATGGTAATTGAAAACTATGTAGATCCTTTGCACAATTAGCTGATAATAGGGCACTCATGGCAGCCAATAAGATGCAGTGTCTACCGGCATATGAAGTCTGGGTGAAAAGTGGTGAGGAGGATAAATGAGGAGTTGAAAGGAAAGGAAAAGGAGTAGATTTGATTAAATTGCATTATATGCACATATAAAAACTCTCAAACAATAAGAAGCTTTGAAAAGCTATATGAAAATAATAAAAGAATACTTAAACAGGAAGAAAACTTCAGTATATTAAAACATAGGCTCTTCTTGAAGCAAATTCTTTGAACTGTTCTGCTTGACTTCTCTATGGCATCAGGGTTCAGTGGATATCCAAGTTCCCATTGTGGAATTTCTTCCTGACTCCCATGGAAACCTTCATATAGAGCAATCCTATTTCAAGACTCATTTATATATGTACAGAATCTATGTGAATTGGAAAGTTCATAGAAAATATAAGTATGTGATTTAAAAACATTTAATTTCATTACCAGGCCCAAAAGTGCTTTTATTTTGAGCAATCCCAATCCTTGCCCCAGGGATTAGATCTAGTTTATCATAGAGGTTTCCTATCTTACATTTAAATTTTATATTTTAATTGTACTGACACTTAGAGGTCATTTATCCTAGTGGGAATAAAAATACTATGCACAAAATAAACTAAAAGTTTGCTTGGCAATAACTGAAATTCATTGTATTTGAGACACATTTGTTTATGATGACACAGAAAACACCAACATCCAGATGCTCAGGTTGATGCATGTAGATTCAGAGAAGAAAGTGGCGATGCCACTGTCAGAAGAGAAGCCAAAAATTATCATCTTAAAGATCACGGTTTTCTCTTCTCATAAACAAAAAAGGAAAGGAATTATTTTTTGTTTGTTTCTTTGTGTTAAAATTTCAAGCCACCAAAGAAATACAAAAATGTCTGTACAGCTTTTTCTTAGAATCACTTCAGGGCTTTATAGTTATCTCTTCATAGTTATCAATTCTTAGAAATAAAGCCTGTCCATGTAGATCTCATCCATTTCTCTGTCATTGGGCGATCCCTGTGTAACCTGCACCTGGACGTGAATGGGGGTAATGAAGGGCATGTTTCGAGGGAAAGAAAGCTTAGGGGAGCAGGAAATCCCAGATGGATCAAGAACAGAGAGGGAGAACAAGAAATAAGAGACCATGATAAATGAAGACCACATGAAAATAGGAAGAAGCAAAGTGCTAGAGAGGGCCACAGAAATCCACAAAGATACCTCCACAATAGACTACTGGCAATGGGTGAGAGACAGCCCGAACTGACCCACTGTGGTTGTTAGGATGGCCAAACACCCTAATTGTCGTGCTAGAAATCTCATCCAATGACTGTGGGAACCAGATGCAGAGATCCAAGGCCAGGCCCCAGGTGGAGCTCCAGTAGTCCAATTGGCGAGAA
This sequence comes from Peromyscus attwateri, assembly GCA_902168425.1. Classification (NCBI taxonomy): domain Eukaryota; kingdom Metazoa; phylum Chordata; class Mammalia; order Rodentia; family Cricetidae; genus Peromyscus; species Peromyscus attwateri. Next base: position 36,391 of record CABHPP010138912.1, on the reverse strand, counting down.
AGAGGAGGGTTTGTATGAGTGAGAATTGTTGAGACCAAGATTGGAAAAAGCACAGGGACAAATAGCCAAACGAATGGAAACACATGAACTATGAACCAACAGCTGAGGAGCCCCCAACTGGATCAGGCTCTCTGGGAAAAAAAAAAAAAAAAAGAAAGAGAGAAAGAAAGCCTGTCATTGGCTAGACGCTATAAATGGACACTCAGGCAAGAAGAGTAGTCTACTAAGTGAAATAAGATAGACACAGAGAGAAAACTTGTTTTCAGGATCTCACGTCAGTGTGGAATAGAAGGAAAGATTTCAAATGTGAATACAAAGTAAGGAGTGACTAATACAGGCAAAGGGTTGGGAGCAGGCAAAAGGATTTATTTCAAAGACTATATATCAGCCTGCAAACCAGTGCACACAAAGAAGCAATAGTCCTCATGTAAAATAATAAGAATACATTTTTTTGTATTTTGGTTATCATTGATTTTTTAGTGGACTTAATTGTTCCCACCATGGAAAAGTCAATATAAAACCATAAATCTATAGTTTAATCAATTTATTTCTTGTATTTTAAAAATCTATTATTTTTCATTATGTATTCTGTTTGTGAGTTTATGCATATAACTGTCCTTCTGAGACCAGAGGTGTAAGGTCTTCCTGAAATGGAGGTAACGCAGTTATGAGCTGCTTCTAGGTACTGGCCAGGCTCAGGTCCTCCAGAACAGCAGCAAGTGCTAACTTCTGATCCATCTCTCCAGCCCCCGTTTCAATATCATATATAGTCTGCATCAGATTATAAATATCAAGTACACTTTGTAAAATTTATCTTTGAAAAGTAAAATAATAGCGATTGATCGTCAATCTTCTAAGAATATTCATGAACCAAAATATTTAAGAAAATTAAAAAAAATTGATTATTGAAAGAAGTCTTATTTCTCCAGGTACGTTTTCTTTAAGTGGCATCTCAAGGTGAGAACAAAAATAAACTTGAGGAAAAGAGGCTCAAAAAAAAGTTCAAATCTTAGTAAAGATTACAAAAATTATCTATCATATTTTATTCTCTAATGTAAAAATTTGTAATATATTTTTAGCATTATTCTAAAGTATATTACTCTACTTGCCTTCAGTATTACATAGTTTATGAACCACTTGGTCTGCCATATTATCCTATTATCATACCATATCTCTAATGGTGAAAACAATTTATCACAGAAGAACATTAGTGGTTATAAATGGCCTCACTAAATTTAGGTATGTAATCAAGTTTTATAGCTCTTTTTAAATTTTATTTTCATGCTTAGTGGAAGAAACAGTATACTAATGTGGCTTTTTATGTGATCGATGTGCATTTTGAGTCTTTCATTATTGTTTTGATTATTATGGGGCATAGTAACAGTAGCAGTCAACAGTTTTCATTTTCTTGTTTTGAAACAATATTTAGGAAAAGAAATGTATATATAACATTTCTAAATTCTAATTTAAATTGATGAAATAATAATCTTGCTTAGTCATAAAATAATATTCAGAAAATTGATTAAAAAATCTTAATTATACTATATTATACACATAACTATTTATAAATAGAGGGATGTCTGGGACAGGTATGTGTATTCATGATAATAGATGGGGAAAATGGGTTCAGAGAAGAAAACCTTAAAGTGTTGATCCTGGGATAACTATCATGATTGACAGCAGCAGCTCTAAGCATACTTTGATGGCCACATTAACTACTTCCATTTTCTCTCCTATGAAGATATCCACATGATTCTCCCACACTGTCAGAAAGCTCCTCGCTCCTTGCCTTCCACAGTGACTCTTGTGGTGATACAACATGATAAAAAAATGCCTTACATTAGAAGAGATGGGAACTTTTGCTGGAACCTCACAGCTGCCAAAGTTAATAATGCACTTTTATATCATTTAAGATGAAACACTGCTGTTCTTCTGTATACTCAGCCTCACTGTTTTATCTACCTTTAAGAGAACAGTGTAAGGACCAACTTTGCTGGTCTTGGATTTCTATCTAAGGTAATACATAGATTGTGTCTTAAGCTATGTACTCTTATACCCTAGACCCACTAGTAATGCACATGTGGATATATGCTATGGTAATAAATTCTGGAAATAGTAAATAAGTTGAAAGAAACTTTATAAAGAGAATATCTACCTTAGATACTGGAAGCAGCATTTAAATATTGTTTGATATCTTTTGTTTTTCATTTGAGTCAACTGGGGACAGTTGAGGTCAGGTGACTTAATCCCTTGTAAAAGTCTCTCAAAAACTTCTGTAAAGTATACTTCACCCCTTCTCCATATGGGACTTTCTGTGCTGTCAATAAATGCAGGAAAATCCTCTTTGTTAGGGACACACACAAAGAGAGGGTGGGGGTTGGGAGAGAGAAAGGAAGAGGGCAGATACAGGGATTCAAAATGCAACATTCAGGCAGGTACAGATTCTGACTCATACAACAGTCGGACAGGGAACAGAAAAGGGCACAGGGAGAGAGAGAGGGAAATAATTCAAATCTGCCTTCCCTTTCAGCTAAGTTACTCTAAGTGAAAGTGCTTTTAATTGCTTATACTTAGTGCTACTCTGACACAATATTGGTGACTCGGAGTTCATCATTAATGCAGTCAAAGTGATACAGCCCAAGCTTCATTGCTCTTCATCAGACTTTGTCCTTTCAGTCTCCACCTCCTGAAAACCTTGCTCCTGACCACTGCTCCAAAGAGGAGTGACCAAAAGGACTTTTCATTGTTGTACCATTTTCACGTTAGCTAGCTATAACACATTTTAAGTAGGTACTACGTTTCCTTTGGCCTTTTATTCTAAACATGGAATTAAATATATGGGCTATGGCTAAAGCTTTTTGAACAAACATCAAACTGATTTGAAATCTCTTAAAAAAAGATAATAATGATGAACATAAAGTTCAAAGTTAAAATGATAAACATCATAAAAAGGGAACACCCTGAACTTCTGTGGATTGTTTCCAATGAATCCATCAAATATTTCTCACTGACTTTGAGTTTTTACAAGCAGTTTCTTATTTCCATGTAAAACTTATTTATTATTTAAAAAAAACAAGCATTTTATCACAGCATGTAATAAGAGACCCATTTGAAAGAGTCCAAATTGAAGAAACTGTTCTTAAAGGTCTATATAATTGATAGACAATATTCAAAAGTAGCCATGTTTGTTGGTTTTGTAAAGACCATAGTAGTCAAGTGATTCCTGCTTGATCCCCAACTTGACTGAAGCAGAAACTGTGATGCTGACAGTACAGTTGATACTTTAGGAATGGTCAACCTATTCATTGATTGTTAATGGTCACAATAGGTAATGCATTGACACATTTAATACAAGTAATATATATGCTAGTAGTGTCTTCTGAAAACTCTTAATCAATCTCTGTTTCTACTGCTTTATATACTGAAGTAACCAGAAACAAGATGATTTATTCACCAAGCATAGTTAATACGAATAGGAACATTCAGAAATGTGGTATGACAAAAGCTCAAGGCTATGAGAAACATTTTGGAGAAGTATGTTATCACTTAAAAATAAATTAATATATGTGTTCTCATATCATGTAGGATCAATTAAGCTATATTTAGTTTCAAAGGTAAAATAGTTCACTGTAACTAATAAAGTCAACATCTTCTCATGTTTTGGAGTAGTGGTATAAGACCTTGAAAATTCTTCTCTTTGCAATTGTGGTAATATTTAATTCTAAATTATAATTTTTGTTTATCTAATGAGTATAACAATAACAGTGTAGGAATGGAATGGAAGCTCACAGCATCAGAGTTTTCTTTTTTCTTTCTTTCTTTTTTTTTTGTTCTTTAAAATGTGTAGCTCAGACTGTCCAAGAACTTGTGATCCTCTTACTTCCGCCTCCTTCAGCAAACCTACCTGCGTGTGCCACCACAACCAGCTTGGTTTTTCTATGTAGTCCTAAATCTAGATACAAATTTCTTGTCCATTTCCTTTTAATCAAAATAAAATTCATTACTTCCTCCTTTCCCTATCCTCCTTCCAACACCTCGCTGTGACTTTCCTCCAAATTTCCCAATATCCCCTTCCAATTTTCCAATGTCTCTTCCCTTGTCCCTCTCAAACTGATGGCTCCCTTTAGATTATTATCATTACCTAGATCTGCATATATGTGTGTAATGATATTGTGTTCCCCAATATAATATGCAACCTAATAAACTTATCTGGGGTCAGAGAACAGAACAGCCATTAGATATAGAGGCCAGAAAATGATGGCACACACATCTTTAATCCTAGCATTCCAAAGGCAGAGATCTGTCTGGATCTCTGTGAGTTCAAAGCCACACTGGAAACAGCTAGGCATGGTGACACACACTTTTAATCCCAGGAAGTGATGGCAGGAATCAGAAAGGTATATAAGGCGTGAGGACCAGGAACTAGAGCATGTTAATTAATCTTTTAGGATTTTGAGCAGCAGTTCAGCTGAGATCCATTTGGATGAGGACACAGAGGCTTCCAGTTTGAGGAAATAAGATTAGCTGAGGAACTGGCAAGGTGAGGTTAGCTGTGGCTGGTTCTGTTTCTCTGATCTTCCAGCATTCACCCCAGTACCTGGCTCCGGGTTTGTTTTTATTAATAAGACCTGTTAAGATTTGTGCTACGTGTGTGTGTGTGTGTGTGTGTGTGTGTGTGTGTGTGTGTGTGTATCCTACAAAGTCTATTTTGTTTGGCTTATGTGTATATGAATTCAGGATTGAACTCTTTGTATTTGATAAGCAACTAGAGAAGTCATCTTTGAGAGACTTCCCTCAGCAGTCATTACTTTCCTGCTATTCTTTGACTAGGAGCAGGATTTTATAATTTCACCATAGCATGTCTATTAATACTACCATTATTCTGGTCTTGTTTATGCAGCCATATTATTGAGGTATCATGGGTATAGGTTGTTTCCCTGTCATTTCTAAAAGACATAATTTCATATCAGACTACCTGGTTTGTTTTTTAACGTCTTTCTGTCTTATCTTCTGAAAATTTTTCATGAACCTTGAGTAGAGAAGTTGCATTATAGATATATCAATTGAAGCTTGCCTTCAAAAGATCAATGATCTCTGCATATAGCATGCTGTGGTTTCCTGTAATGGTCTTCATTTGCTATAAGAAGAATCTTCTTTAATGAGGCATGAGAGCTACATTTATATGTTGGTATAAGGATAAGTTTTAGAATACAGTTAGGAATTTTGCTAGTATAATAATGTGACCCTACTCACTTCTCTTCTAAAATTTGTGACCTCACTAGTTCCTGGTAATGGGCTAGGTTAAAACCAAGGATGTTTGATAAAGTGTCAAAGAATCATGGTATTTTATTTTATGTTTATCTAAAATTATACACAAGACATACAAGTATATCCACACACACACAAAAAGGCATGAAAAACTTTAGTTCATGTTGCTGCTCAGGATACTCCACAAGACTCTTCAAACAGTGGAGAATATTACCATTGCCCTTACTTGCTTTTGAGAGGATGAAGGTAAGTTTCTGTGCAAAAGACACTGAACACCTCTGACACAGAACGTTAAAGAGTCAAGCTGGATTTAACCAGAAAATCTCTTTCCTGTGGTCTAGCTTTCATAGTCAAAGAAAATACTGCATGAAAAGGCAAGGAAGGGAAACAATCAATAGTCCTATCCAATGGTGATGTAAATAAACTAAAACAATGACAAACATGGAGAGATATTAAAGGGCCAATAGTGGCACTTATATATTGGCAGTATATGGACTATTCCTTTACACTGTATGAATATATGTTATTGTGATTGCTTAAATAAAGAATCTAACTGACCAATAGCTGTACAAAGTAAGATTAGTGGGACAGACTAAGAGAGGATGCTGGAAACAGGAAGGGTGGAGTCAGGAGTTGCAAGCAGATACAGACATAAACAAGATGAGCATACTGTACTGAAAAAAGGTACCAAGCATTATGGCAAAGCATAGATAAGAAATATGGATTAATTTAAATGTAAGAGTTAGCTAGTAAAAAGCCTGAGATGCTGGCCAAGCGTTAAAGTTAATATTAAGCCTCTGTGTGTTTACTTGGGAGTGGCTTGCAGGACATATGGTGCCCAAAGGTTCAGCATCAACATCCACATAAGACCAGAGGAAGCTTTGAAAAGGGTTCTAAACACACAGAAATGGAGCCAGGCATGGCTTCCTAGCCTCATGTCTCTCATGCAGCCCACGATGTACACACCTGTCTCCCAGCTGCTGCCTGCAAACTTAAGCCACCAGGCTGAGACCTGCCAGCACATCATGAGATAAGCCACTTGGCAGATTCCTACAGTCTTTCATATGGGTCCCAGTACAAAGAAGCATCTCCCAGCAGCTACCTAAGGGAGGAGTCAGCTGCCATATACTATCACCACCTCAATGTACTAAGCTAAGCTACAGTGGCTTCAGTGGCTGACATAGCAATTTAAGATTTGTCTCATGCAATCAAAAAACAAGACAGATGCTTGGTAAAAAAGTTCCAGTCAGAAAAACACCTCTAAAAGGGTTATAGTGTGTTTAAAAATACACATGGACTTGGGAGAGAGACGAGGAAGAATATATACAGTTAGAGATTTAAAAAATACAGTTTTCAAAGTAAAATCCTTAAAAGGGGAGTAAAGGAAAAGGACACATAAAAATGAAAAAATAAACAGAGTCTGGATACTACACATTATTGTGTTATCTTTGAATTTTTTTGACTGCTGTGGAAGGAGTAATAGCTGCTAAGCATTTGATTATAAATGCTGCTGAATTGAATCAACTTATATATTTTAAAAACATCTTGAGTTCAAAATGGAAATCAAAATATAGATTATTTGGAGAAAGAGGTTCTGCTTTGATTTCCACAGAAAATAAAAGGCTGTGGATTCACTCAAAGTTAAAACTGATCAGGTTTGATCTAGGAAGAACCCCTGAAAATTCTGGCAACAAACATAAAGAAATGAAAACCTAGAAGAACAATAAGACACATGATGTATATTTTGCCAGCTCAAACATGAAACAAGCCGGTTGTGGTGGCGCATGCCAGTAGGATTTGCTGAAGGAGGTGGATGCAGGAAGATCACAAGTTGGAGACCAGCCTGGGCTACACATTTTTAGCTGGGCGGTGGTGGTGGTGGTGGTGGGGGTGGTGGTGGTGGTGGTGGTGGTGGTGGTGGTGGTGGTGGTGTACACCTTTAATCCCAGCCCTTGGGAGGCAGAACCAGGTGGATCTGTGAGTTCAAGGCCAGACTGGTCTACAGAGCGAGATCCAGGACAGGCACCAAAGCTACACAGAGAAACCCTGTCTGGAAAAAACAAAATAAAACAAAACAAAAAAAGCAAAAACAAAACAAAACAAAAACATGAAACAAAAAAATCATCTTCAACTGACTTGTACACATTACATATTCAATACTTGCAATGTATTTTACCTTTAAAAATTTATATATTTTCAGAACAAGGGGACCAGACACCAATGAAAATGGATGACCCAAGTGAGCTAGCATTCAAAACAGTTTCAAGGCTGCTGGCTGAGGTGGTCCAGCCTCACAAACTATTCCAGACAAGACCTAACAATTATCCTGATTTTTCTCAAGGTTCCCCCAAAGATTACCAATGCTCCCAAACAACAGGAGGTAGTTGAAAGAATGATACCCACATTCCCAAAATATTGGTTATGGATGTTTACTATTATTTAAAGGGGATTGGTTACAAGTTGTTATTGGCAAGGGTCAGAAAATAAAGCTTAACAAAGGAGATTAGATTCAGGGATCTTGTCCTAAAAAGAAAATGGGGGGATAAGAATGATAGGATAAAAGGGTAGATTATTGCATCTACTTTTAAACTAAAATAGCAACTACTAGTTTTAAATATTTTACATTGGTATGGATTTTGGTATATTGATACAAATTTAAGTTAAATTTCTTATACTGTATATATTTTTCTACTCTTGTTTGGTATATTGTGTTTATGCCACTCATTTAAAGATGTAATGTATAGTTAAAAATATAGATTGCCGGGCGGTGGTGGCGCACGCCTTTAATCCCAGCACTCGGGAGGCAGAGGCAGGTGGATCTCTGTGAGTTCGAGGCCAGCCTGGTCTACAGAGCGAGATCCAGGAAAGGCACCAAAAACTACAGAGAAACCCTGTCTCGAAAAACCAAAAAAAAAATATATATAGATTAATAGTTATCTATAATAGTCAAACTTAAAGTCATATTAGGTATATCTACAAGGTCATACACAGATACATTTAGATAGATAGATGATCTTCAAGCTCTTCAAAGACTTACAGAATATGGCATTTAAAATGTTTAATAACCTAAGCTTTTCATGACAGTTGAGACATATCTGCTCCTGACAGCACCAATATATCAAAAAAAAAAAAAAAAGATGGACATCAAGGAACCTCTATATGGAATTTGCTTTCTTTGTGGCAAACACTAGCCAGCTGAGCAAAGAATTTGCCCTTGCCTAAATTCCTGACAGTATGCTGCCCAAAATGGACCAGTAGGACACAATAGAAAGTGACTGCCAGACTTTGCCAAGATAAGGTACAACATGCCTTCAAAATTTTCTGCGTCTCAGAAAATTCTGTCAGATATACCAGGACTATAGGCCAGAGTTGAATGCCCCAACATCACAGAAGAATCTAGGGTGACTCTTCAGGCAGCCAGATGTCACTGTCATTAGGCAACATTTCACTCTTCTGGGGTCTTTGACTGAGTTGAAGACTAGATAGTCATCATTAACGTTTTCCTTAGTTATGATAAAAGATAAATTAGCTATAAAACTTTAGATTCACAAAGGTAAAAATACATAATAGAGTATTTTCTCTAATTTTGCCAAATACAAATAGACCATATATTGTAACTGTAATTTTTACTTAATAACTGTTTTTGTTGTATATAATTTTATTATGTTAAAATTAAAACCTTCCTTTTTAATTAGACACAAAGGAAAAATGTAGAATATTCCTTTACACTGTGTGAATATATGTCACTGTCTTTGGTTTAATAAAGAAGATTACTTGTCAATAGCTGAACAGAATAAGGTTAGGCAGAAGAGCCAAATTGAGAATGATGGGAAAAGAAGGGCACTGTGAGAGGAGATGCCAGAAGATGAAGAGGAATCAAGAAGTATAGAAAACTTGATAACAAGCCATGACCTACATGGGAAAAAGTTAGATAAGAAATATGGGTTAAATTAAAATATAAGAGTTAGCTAGTAACAAGCCTGAGCTATCAACCAAACATTTATAATTAATATTAAGTCTCCATGTCAGTTATTTGAAAACTGGCAAGTAGGAAAGAAAAGTCTTCCTACAGTAATAACCAGTAATTTAAGGCCTAATCATTAGATTTCTCTCTGTTCCATTATATTGATATCCTAGGTAATTCAGATATATCTTTAAACAAAGTCTTAGGAATTTCCAACACTGTCTAGAACAGACAGTGTTTTTCACTAGTAATTTTTCAGAGTAAAAATTACTAGTGTAGCCAAAGTTTATCATGTGGTCTGGTAACACAAAATATAGAATTATAAGATTGATTAGAAGATGATATCTGATAATGTGAAAATATCAATATAAATTTATATGTAGAAGGCACATCATCGCTAACATAAATATATTTTATATAATGATATTTATGAGGAAATATTTTTTCACTTTCATTGGTCAGTTTCTTACATTTTTTTTTCCTTTTATGAAGGTATTGAACCAATGGATATATGTAGATGAGATACTTTACATCATATATAGTGTGTGCATATACTTTGACGTTTATAAGTTAACTGAGAAAAACAGATAAATGATGTTCTGAAATCAAATGGAAAATAACAATAAACTTATCAGTGATGTTGGCAAAGAGACATAGTTGGTGAGAAATTTTCAAGATAATTTCATTTTAGCTACACATTTGTAACTTCCAAGTTTGAAACATATTCTAAGACTATATCTACAAAAGCATTAGAAATCTAGTAGATCAGTTGATGTGAAACTCAGCTGTGGTCCAGATCAGTGATTACTACTGCTGCAGAGCAATGGTGTTCAAAACTGATGAGAATCAATTGTATATATCATATATCACTATAATATGCTTGCTTTAAGATAATTATAATGACAAATTTTATTCATATTTACAATACTATTAAAATTGAAAATGTTTGGATTTGTCTTTAAATTAATTAATTTGTTTCAATTTTTGAGACAGGACATCGTTGTATGACCTCATATTCACTGTGTGGTCCATAATGGCCTCAATCTGGTCAAAATTCTCCTGCCTCAGTCTTTCAAGTAAAGGAATTCTAAGCATTAACCATCACATGTAGTCTTCAAATTTCATATTAAGGTAGGAATAATATAATGATACTCAAATAAAAGAGATAAGTTCTATACAAGGATTAATAGAAGTAGTAAGTAGTAGTTTAGTTAATGAAAAATACTATGAAATCACATCAGGAAAAGTTTACAAATATCACTACATTAAAAATTCTATAATGTGTATCCAATGTTCATTATGAACCTTACTATATCTTTGATCTAACTTAATGTATCTTGATTTAATTTAATTTTTTGTTATATGAAATGTGAAATTTTTTAAAGGAACAGAGCATATGTTCCAACATGTGGACAGTATAGGGAGGTGGTTCTCTCTGAGACTGAGGCTTATCTCATCTGAGAATGAGTTCCAGAGCATTCAATAACATGTAGTAATACCTGGTTTCCAAACCCCTCCCCACCTACACACACAAGAGAGAGACTTTGTAAGTAAAACTAACAATATCAAAAATTGTAGCTGGCTGGGCGGTGGTGGCGCACGCCTTTAATCCCAGCACTCGGGAGGCAGAGGCAGGCAGATCTCTGTGAGTTCGAGGCCAGCCTGGGCTACCAAGTGAGTTCCAGGAAAGGCGCAAAGCTACACAGAGAAACCCTGTCTCGAAAAAACAAAAAAAAAAAAAAAATTGTAGCTGAAAGTTTCTCAGTCCTGCCCAGCCCCACAGTCACACAGCTGCTAATAAAATAATCACTCTGAGGCTTATATTAATTATAAGCTATATAGCCCATGGCTTCAGCTTCTTGTTTGCTAGCTCTTTTATTTTAAATTAACCAATTCCTGTTAATCTATATGTTGCCATGTGGCTATGGCTTTACCTGTCTGCTGGCATCTTGTTGCTCCTTTGGCAACAGGCTGAAGTCTCTTCCAACTTTTCCCTTCTTCTCTCTATATCTCTGCTTGGATTTCCCGCCTGGCTGTAAACGTTCTTGCCATAGGCCAAAATAGCTTTATTTATTATCCAGTGGGAACCACACATATTCACAGCATACAGAAAGACATCTCACAGCAAAAAATTATTTAGAAAATTTAAAAATTAAATATATTAACATTTAATGATATAATTATTTATTGTATATTTTCTACCACCAAAGTACAGGCTATGGCAATTTGATTCTTGTTATACAGATGCATTTGATTATTTTTCCTTTCTTATGTTTTTCTATAAACAGCATGTATTACAAGCATAATTATCATTTGAAACCCTGTGCATATAGCAAGCATATGTAGAGATTTCTATACATGTAATATTTCTACAAGTACTGGTTTTGTTCATTTGTGTATGCATATATAAACACATATACATATATACATAGATGCATACAGTGTGTGTGTGAGTGTGTGTGTATGTGTGAGTGTGTGTGTGTGTGTATGTGTGTGTGTGTGTGTGTGTGTGTGTTTGTATGTTTATTTATAACCTAGAGCCCTGACAAGATACTTCCATTAAAATTCAGGTAGATATCTGTGGGTTTATATGTCTTGTTTTACTTTAAGAATCATATTTGTGAGTATTCAAAATTAAAATAGAGCTACAGTAATAAAAAATAGCTTGCTATTGGCATAAAAACAGACATATGTATCAAGGGAATCAAATTGAAAACCCTAATATTAATCCACACATCTATGAACACCTGATTTTTGACAAAGAAGCCAAAACTCTACAATGGAAAAAAGAAAGCATCTTCAACAAATGATACTGGCATAACTGGATGTCAACATGTATTAGAATGCAAATAGATCCATATCTATCACCATGCCCAAAACTCCAGTCTGTAGCTGAAAGTTACAGATCCAAGGAACTAGCCCAGAATGCATTTTCACAGGAGACCACTAGCACAGACACTGAGAGCAACAATTAATAAATGGGACCTCCTCAAACTGAGAAACTTCTGTAAGGCAAAGGACACAGAAAATAAGAAAAAAATGACAGCCAAAAAATTCTTAACACACAACATCCAGGAAATCTGGGACACCATGAAAAGAATAAGCCTAAGAATAATGGGGATAGAAGAGAGATACAAATTCTAGTTCAAAAGCATAGAAAATATACTTAACAAAATAATAGAAGAAAAATTTGCCAATCTAAAGAAGGACATGGCTATTAATGTACACAAAGCTTACAGAACACCAAATAGACTGAACTAGTAAAATATTACTAGTCACATAATAATCAAAACAATAAACATAAAGAATAAAGAAAGAATATTAAGAGCTGCAAAGGAAGCCAAGTAACATAATGACAGACCTATCAGAATTAAACCTGACTTCTCAATGGATATTTTAAAAGCCAGAAGGTCTTGGACAGATGTTTTGCAGACACTAAGAGACCATGGATGCCAGCCCAGACTACTTAACCAAGCAAAATGTTCAGTCATCATAGAAGGAGAAAACAAGGTATTCAAAGACAAAACCAGATTTAAACAATACTGTAGCTTGAGTTTTCTCCAGTCCCACCCAGGCCTGCAGCCCCTTAGACCCAAATAAACACACAGAGGCTTATATTAATCAAAACTATATGGCCTAATGGCTCAGGCTTCTTGACAGCTAGATCTTACATCTTAAATTAACCCATAATTATTATTTATGTTTAGGCAAATGGCTTGGTACATTTACCCAGTTCTGCCTTCACATCTTGCTTCCTCTGTGTCTGGCTGGCAACTCCTGACTCAGCCTTCCTGTTCCCAGAATTCTCCTTTCTCTTTGTCTCACCTATACTTCTTTCCTGGCTATTGGCCAATCAGCACTTTATTTATTAATCAATCAGAGCAATACAACACAGCATACAGAGCGATATCCAAAGCACAATGCCTATCCACAAATCCAGTCCTACAGAAAGTACTAGAAGGAAAACTCAAACCAATCTGAACCTCAAAAATACAAGTAATAGATAATCTCACACCAGCAAATCCCAAAGAAGGGAAACAAAAACCACCAGCAATAACAAGCCCCCCCCAAAATAAACAAATAGGAATTAACTATTACTGGTCATTAATATCTCTTAATATCAATGGACTCAATTTGCCTATAAAAAGGCACAGGAGAACAGAATGGATACTAAAACAGGATTCATCCCTCTGCTGCATACAAGAAATATACCTCAAATTCAAAGACAGGCATTATCTGAGAGTATGTTCATAGCAGCATTATTCATAATAGTCAGAACCTTGAAACAACCTAAATATCCCTCAACTGAAGAATGAATCAGGAAAATGTGATACACTTACAACAAGGGAGTATTACTCAGCTGTAAGAAACAATTACCTCACATAATATGCAGGCAAATGAATAGAACTAGAAAAAATAATTCTGAGTGAGGTAACCAAGATACAGAAAGACAAACATGATATGTACTCACTCATAAGTGGATAATAGGAGTAAAGTATAGGCTAACCAATCTACAATCCATAGCACCAGAGAGATAACAAAGAGGGCCCACAGAGGGATGCATGGATTTTCCTCGGAAGGGGAAATGGGAGAGATCTCTTGGATAAATTGGGGGTGGGGCTGAGGCTGGGGGGATAGGAACTTGAGGGAGTGGGTTTCCAGAAACCTGGTGCTAGGGAAACTCCCAGGAATCCACAAGGATGACCACAGCTAAGACCCCTAGCAATAGTTGAGAGGGTGCCTGAACTGGCCAACTACTGTAATTAGATTGGTGACTACCCTAATTGTAATCATAGAGCCCCTTTTTCAGTAGCTGATGAGAAAAGATTCAGAGATCCACAGCCAAGTACTGGTCAGAGGTTTGGGAGTTGTCCTGAAGAAAGGGAGGAGGGATTGTACAAGCCAGGGGCTTCAAGGTCATTACGGAGGAACCCACAGAGACAGCTGACGTGAGCTTATGGGAGCACATGGACTCTGGACAAACAGTGAGGGAGCCTGCATGGGACTGACCACAGCCCTCTTCATGTTTGTGACAGTTTTGTAGCTTGATTTGTTTGTAAGTCCCCTAGCAGTGAGATCAGGACCTGTCCCTATTGCTTATCTGGTTTTGGAAACCTGTTTCCCATGATGGATTACCTTGCCCAGCCTTTATACAGGGGGAGGAGCTTGGTCCTACCTCAATTTGATGTGTCATGCTATGTTCAGGCCCATGCGAGGACTGCCCATTTCTTAATGGAGATGGAAAAGGAGTAGGTGGATGGGGAGGCAGGTAGATGGAAGTTGGAAGCAGGAATGGGAGGAGAGAAGGGAAGGTAAACTGTAGCATGAATCTTAAAAGTTCTTATTAATAAAATCAAACCTGAGGCCAGTTATTGAGGTGAATGCTGGTAGATCAGATGCAGAATAAGCCACAGCTACCTCACCTCGCCGGACCCTCAGCTGGTCTTGTTTCCTCAGACTGGAGGCCTCTGAGTCCTCATCCAGAATGGGTCTCAGCTGAATTGCTGCTCAAAAGCCTGAATGCTTAACCAGGCCAAATGCTTACCAGGCCAAATGCTTCTAGTTTCTGGTCCTTATGCCTTATATACCTTTCTGCTTTCTACCAACACTCCCTGGGATTAAGGCTTGCTTCCTGGGATTAAAGGCAAGTGTCACCATGCCAGGCCTTTTCCAATGTGGCCTTGAACTCACAGAGATCCAGAGGGATTTCTACCTCTGGAGTGCTAGGATTAAAGGTGTGAGTGCCACCATTTTCTAGCCTTTGTATCTAGTGGCTGTTCTGTCTCTGACCCCAGATAAGTTTATTAGGGTGCACAATATTTTGGGGAACTGTAAACTGTGGTAGGTATATAATTAAATAAAACCAAAACCAAAACCAAAACAAAACATAACAATACCACCAACAAAAAATACCCATGTAGAGAATATTTTGGATATTTGGGATCTTTGGGACACTACAATATATAAAACTTATGAATTATAGGCAGAGAAGAAAGGGAAGAAATCCAGGTCAAAGACAACACAAATATTTTCAGTTAAATTATAAAAGAAAATATTCCAAATCTGGAGAGTTGTCCACTGAAAATCAAAAGACATATATCAAACATTACATAGTTCCAGAAAAGTAAATAAAAAATAGTTCTACATCAAGTAATAGTCAAAGCATTACCCACACCAAAAAACAAAAAAAAAGTTATTGAAAGTAGCAAGGGTAAAGGGCCAAGTCACATAAAATCAAGTCTAACAGATTATAAACTGACTTCTCAAGAAAAACATTTAAAAACAATAAAGATTATATTCTCTACTACAATATTTGCAAGCCTATAGATGCTAACCCAGTCTACAACGCCCATCAAAAAGATGTGTTACAATGTCAGGAGAAAGAGAAACTTTCTGTGGTATAAGCAGGCTAAGGAATTTATAACTATCAATCCATGCCCAGAGAAGATACTTGAAGGATTGCTTTGGATGAAAAGAAAAGGTAAACACATTCAAGAGGCTAAAAGAAATAATATGAACAATATTAAATCAATGATTAAACTAAGGAAAGTGCTACAGAATCAACAAAATGATAAGAATCAGTAAGCAACTTTCAATAATAAGTTTTACTACCAATGGTTTCAGCTCTCCAATCAAAATATATAGTTTAAGATACTGGATTAGAAAACCACATCCATCACTTTGTTGCCTCCAAGAAATACAATTCACCACCAAAGATAGCTACTTCACTAGGGAGAAAAGATGGGCAAAGATATTCCAAGCAAATGGAACCATGAAAAAAAACTGTATTCGCTATTTTAATATCTAAAACAAAAGACTTCAAACTAAAATTAATCAGATGCCATGAAGGTCACTTCATAGTGGAAAAGAGGACAGTCTATCAAGATGTTATAATATCTTATATATATATATATATGTATATATATACATATATATATACATATACATATATATATACGTATATATATATATATAATGTTATAATCCTGAACACAAATGTGTGTGTGTGTGTGTGTGTGTGTGTGTATGCACATGCACACACACCAAACTCAGATGCACCTAATTTCATGAAATAAATGATTCTATTAATGAATCCACAGATTTAGTAAAAGGATAAATATAATAATCAAGTTCAATACCTTGTATTTTTACCAATTAGCAGGACATCCTGACCAATAATGAACGGAGAAATAAAGAAGTTAAACAAAATCATAGTCCAAATGTGCTCATCAGATATCCACAGAATATACCACCTAAACGCTAGAGAACACACATTCAACACAACAACCCATGAACTTTTCTCTAAAACAGTCCACATGCTGGTACAAAAATCCGTTTACACAAATACCAGAATATTGAAAAAACCTCCATGAATTTTATCCAATCACAGTGGAGCAAAGATAGATACAAAGGACAAGTGAAGCCATAGGAAGTACAGCCATTCATGGGGGTTGAAAAATGTCCAATAGCCCTTCATGACAAAAGCTGTGAGAACACTAGAACTGTAGAGAGCACTCCTCAACATAATAAAGGCTGATAGCTATTATCACGTTGGACAATGCAAACTGCACTGAATAAGGAGAAAATAAAGAAGAAAACTTATATGTGGAGAGGGAGAGTGGTAAGAGCAGAAAGAGCGGGTATATGAGGATTTGGGAGTCAATTTGTTCAAAATACATTACATGAAATTATCAAAGACTTAATAAAATGTTACCAAAACATCTTAGCACTTTGTGTACAGGTATAAGAATATTCAGAATGGCTTAATCTTTCTGTGGAAGCATAGCAATTATCCACATAATGTCCTTTTTACTAATTTATACATACACATTCGAAAATACATACACTAATAGCTATATACACATATGTTTGTAAGCACATATATTGGTTCACATAATTTTAAATACTCAATGTTAATTCTGTTCCATATTGTTGTTCTAAGTATATATTGTAAAGTGTACCAACATATATTATGCATATTATACATATTTATAATTATCTTGTGTTTTATTTTCACACATATATATATTCATGTATTGATAATATATAGTATTTGAGTTAAATGTTTTCATTTTCACAGTATGACTTCTCAGATTTACTCATACACTTACCATTGGAATTGTGCAATGCTGCTTATAGCATCCCAGTCTTCTATGAGTTTCAATTACATTTATCAGTGTATGCATGACAAAAATATTTTTATTAAAAAAATTTCCCTTATTATTGTATGTTTAATGAGATGTAGAAATTAGACTGATATTTTTTTTCTGAGTACTCTGAGTCTATAATTTTATTTTCCCACCTCTCTTCAAAGTTTAGATACATAAAACCACCCAGTAATTTTTACTTAGCTGCAAATGTGATGAACAGATTTTCTTTGCTCTGGATATTGTTATTAGTGTTCTATAGTTTTATCAAATGTGCAACGCTATTACTCGGGTTTTTAAAGTGTCCCGCATTAGCGTCATTCTTCACTTCAAATTTTTTGTGCTTGGCTTTAGCTAGCAGCTGCCCTAACAAGGCCTTACTTGTACACTTTCTGTGTTATTTTCTTAGTTTAACAGTTCTTCAAACAAAATGTTTGAATTTAATATTTTTCTTCTCTGGAAAGGAATCACTAATCTCCTTACCCTAGAAATTTTCCCCAGATCACAAAGAAACAACTTTGTTATTGTTATTGTCATCTTTTGCCTTTCATAATTGGTCTTCTCTTTCATGGAACTTTAGATTTCAGTGGTTTTCAGGCTTTGGAGGTTTTTTTTTTTTTTTTTTTTTTTTCCAGCTTGATTTGGACTGGTTCTTTGAGCACGTGATCACGTGAATAAGGCCTCAGGTTTTACTTGATATAGTATGATCATTTTCCACATACTGCCTCAGGAAATTTAAGACTGCACTTTCAAGAAGTCTACACGTTACATTTGGCTTCATCTTTCCCATTTCTTCAATCTTGGCATTTTCCAATCATTTTGATATCCTATTAATTTATCAGTTTAGCCTTCACGTTGAATTCAACATATGTATGCCTCCTGCTAGCTGAAGGATCCATCGATTTCCTTTAATCTACCAATTTTTAGCATCAGACTTTAATACTTTAGTGATGAAAATATTCAATAACTAGCATAATGAAACACAAGTTATTTTATCTTATACTTTACAAATTTGTAACACTACTCAAAATACTATACTTTCAATGAAATAAGATCTATGAATACACATTATTGCACTGGTTCCACTGAAAGAATGTACTATGCAAAACTGATGTAGTTCATATTTATGTAATACAAACACATAGAAAAATAATATAAAATAAACTACATTATCATTGAATAAACTTTCCACATGAATGAAATGGTGTATTTAAATATAATTTATTTTGATAGTCAAAACATTAAAAAATGAAAACAACTACAAATAATTTTGAGACTGTATGATTTAATGGCTAATTGTGAAAGCTTGAAAGGTATAACACTTTGTTTTCAATTTAATCTCTTTATTCAGCATATATTAATTACCAACTCTGTGGCCATGTACACATTTACATGAATTTCTAACTACTATGATTACTAAATTATCAACCTTTTTAAAATGAAACATTCATAGGTCCTTCCTTTTCTCTTTTACTTTTAAGTAAAAAAAACCCTTTGAACTCTTAAAGTTAATGTACAGGTTCTTTACGTTCTTTTGGGTTTTGATTTGACAGGAGATTTATTCAATGTGGAAATCTTCTCCAAGACAGTTTCTGAAGCATCCTGTTTGTGGAAGCTTACTTCCCCATCCATTCAGAACTTAGCTAATTTTAGCAGTTTTAATACTTCTAAATTAACATAGCAGCTGTTTGCCTGCACAGCTTGCTTAATATTTGGTGACTAATGAGTGGGTTAAGTTCAATTCAGCCTACCACTGGGATCTAATCAATATACAAGTGGTGTTTGATCTAATTAAAAGTAGGCTCTTTAAGTCTGTGGAAGTTTGACAAGGCCTTTTACTGAATTTGCCAAAGACAAACTTCTTTATGCTGGTGCAGGCAAAATGTACAGTTTTCACTATTCATCTATGGAGTGGGCTTAACTACTTGAAGAGATAGCATTTAGAACAGAAGACAGCTTGATACTCATCAGTTTCAAATGTGTTGCCACAATGTCTTGTGAAAAAAACCCCACAGCTTTCTGTATTTTATTCAATAGACTGTATCCATGTGTGTGTTCCTTTAGAGAAATTTGTTGAGCTGTCAGAGTGTTGTGAAGAAATAGTTATCTAATTTTAGTAGGTACTACTCAAGAGGAGAGAAATTCTGCCTGGACTAGAAATCTAGCTAACTTTTCGTGGCAGGTGAGGTCATAGACCTTAGAAAGAATATGCTACCACCATTTTTTCTAGACCAGCATACTTCCTCAATACATTCTAAATCTTATCCTTGCACTGTACATAAGAGTACTCACCAGCCCTCATCAATGAAGCTTCTATTTACAGAAAAGAGAGACCATTACAGAGAACCACAACTGAACACAATGCAGAGATCAGCAGATTGTGGGAATCCCTGCCCTAAGGGACACATCTACATCTCAGCTCCTGCATCTATGGCTTATGGAAGAGGATCTAGAAAAAAATTTAAGAGCTGTAACAACAGGAAGTTTCCTGTGAAACAGTCTCTCCTACAATGACTATACAAAGTTGGCAGAAAAACATGGCGGTATTAATGGACATGTTGAGATAGAAAAGGAAAATTTCTAGGGGTTTCACTGCTAGACAAAGAACTACAGGAAACTCATGACTGCTGGAAGAAAAAAAAATAACTTCTCTGAGAGATGATACCCTTATTGATTATACCATACAAAGTAGCCAGTCCTCAAAGTATACATACAAAAACATGACAAAATCATGTTTTTTTTTTGTTTCGTGTGCCCGTGTGGGGTGTGTGTGTGTGTGTGTGTGTGTGTGTGTGTGTGTGTGTGTGTATAATCATTAAATTACAAGGAGCCCTCAACTTGAGAGTGAATGGAAAGAGTTGTAGCAAGGGTACCTTGGAGGGGCTGAAGGGAGAAAAGGGGCCAGGGAAAGTGAGATAATTCTATTTTAATTAACACATATTAATAGTTTAAAAAAGAAATTCCAGAAGGTAAGCCCTAATTGGAATGAGGAATTTTCCAAGGTTGATGATAAGTAAGATTCAGAGGTGGACATGCTTCCTTTTTATTTCCACATAGGGCTACCTATGAGTATCAGTGAAAAGAAGGCTCAGCCTCTCATATTAAGGACTATAGAAATACATTATTTATTTATACATTATATGTTTAATGGAACAAATATGTGTGGTATTAAAATGTTAAGGTTCTAAAAGACTTAAAAATTGGAAATAAAATGTATTTGCTAACTCATATTGAGTAGACTTTCAATCCAAACTGAGAAGAATAACATTTTGTCAACTTGTTTTTCAGTGAAGCTGAGATTTCTACCTCTTATAACATGATCTGCTCTATTTTTTGAAGACAAAGGTCCCAGCTGTAATTTAGTACTGAATGTACCTACAAGTGATGCTTAAATAATTTAGGGAAAGTGAATTAAAGAAAACCTCTAACTAGAAACAGTTTATATTGGTTTGATGAAGTAGCTGACATTCTAATATAGGTAAATCCTGGCTTGAAACACCAAATTCTAGACTATAATATTTCTATAATTATAAATTATTTCTGGAGTAGCATATCAAGGTCATCAGAATGTGGCTTGGTGGTTACATTCTGAGTCATAAGTCTTGAAGTGTACTCTTCCTCATGTTAATGATTTTGCTTTTAACTTTGAGAAAAATCAATCAAATAAGTAATAGCCAAACAAAACTAGCTTTGAATAGAGCTTGATGATGTTATGCAGAGGCTTTTAAGTTTGAGCATCTGCTTGGACTTAGCTTTAATCTTTATTCTGTGGAGCATGTGCTGTGGCAGGTTCAGGAAAGGAAACGTGTTCCAGAGTAAACAAAATTCCTCAAACAGAACCCTCCAAGGCTTCCTAATTGAGGAACCAGCCCAGATGGATGAGACTTAAGAGGTACATGTTCAATCTACCACCATAATGATCTCAGCTTCTTCTCAAGGTGTATAGTGCTATTACCTTGTTAATGCCAATTCACACTTGTCTTAGATTTTTTGACGACTAAAAACTAATTTTTATCAGAAATTTAGTGTCTTATGTCTATTTTAGTGTAAATGATCATAGGAGAAGAACTCATAGCTACTTTCTTTGTGATGCTTTCTTAATTTAGCCAATAAAGAATATAATCAGATTTCTATACCACATATGCTTACTTTAGTAAGTCTATTCTATGTAGAAATTCTCTATTTTCTCACTACACAGCTTACTCTCTTACATCCCTGCTGTTCTGTTTTCTTCTATTGCTCAACTAGCTCTGGAAGCTTTTTCTCAGCAGCATTTCCTACTTGCAGCTATTCCTCGTTGTAGACCAGAAGTTTTCCTGTGTCCCTCAGTCATTGTGTCCCAAATAAACACACGGAGGCTTATATTAATAACAAGCTGTTTGGTCTATGGCCAGGCTTATCGCTAACTAGCTCATCCACCTTAAATTAATCCATTTCTATTCATCTATGTATCACCACATGTCTCATGGCTTTACCTGAGTTCCATTACATCTTGCATCTCAGGCGGCCAGCTTGCAGCATCTCCTCTGACCCAGCCTTTCTTCTTCCTGTGTCTCTCATGGATTTCCTGCCTAGCTATCTCCTGTCTTGCCATAAGTCAAAGCAGTTTCTTTATTAACCAATAGTAACAAGATATATTCACAGCAGACCGAAAGACCATCCCACAGCATCACCTCTAATTTTTGAAATCAAATCCTACTTCTGTTTACTATTTCCAGACTACCTTGGAGTGCTTGTAAATGTGTTGTTAAATTCACTGCATTTGATACTCCTACTCCTATGCTTATCATTTTGGCAACGACATAAAAAAATGAGAATTATTTAATTATGAGGACCATAACACTAGAAGTGTTGTAATGCAATCACCAGTAAGACTACACTAGTAAGACACAACACAACTGAGGAGGGTGTTTTACATTAATTTTAATATTTTAAGCTACAGCCTGAAAATCTAGTTGAATTTAATTAAACAATAATAATACTTTTAAACAGTGCATTTAAAAAATATTATGGAATAAAGGAAATGTTACAGTTGAAGAGAGAAAAAAGAACATAATTAGGAATGTCAAAAACTTTATATTTATTACTCAAAACAATTTACATTTACGTATATCATGGGTAGTGGAAAGGAAGCACACATGCCTTGGCCTCTTTGTAAAGGTCAAAAGACAACTTTTTGGAGTCCATTCTATCCTTAAGTTTCTATGGATGGAAGTTTGGTCATCAGGCTTGCTAGCAAGCACATTTGCCTGCTGAGCCATCTTGCTGGCCAAAATTAATAGTTTTGAGAATTCAGACAACTAGCATGTCCTTTACTTACCATTGATGACTGATTGCTTATAATTTACCTAGAATTCCCTTTCTCTCATTTCAATCACTCTGCAAAGAAGCTGACATCAGTTATAAGTAAACGCCGATGCATTCGTGTAACTGGTGCATGAAAGGATTGATATAGGATGGTATCGGCGCCTTCTCATTGCAATGTTTGGAGGGTATTTGATGAGAATATAAGGGATTTAAATGTTACATATTAGAAATAATTATTGATATTAAACAGTATTTATCCTTATTCAAAAAATAAATATACAGAATAATTTGATGAATTGAATAAACTGAAGGTATGTTTTCTGAAAACCTTTTGGAAATTATTAATTTATAATTTTCCCTTTCTTTTAATCTAAGTCTTATAATAGTCATAGCTTGGGTCATATTTTAGAGAGAAAAAATTGAAACTGTAAGGAATACAATAAACAATGACTACCATATATTTTTCCCTTAGATGATTTTAATATATTCATCTTGTGAGGCTGCAAATAGTGTTGTCACTATAACTATATATCTATAGAGAGTAAGTTCATCATATACTAGGGGATTGTTTAATTTGTTACATATTGAAATTAATATTATTAAACAATTGATTCTCAGATAACTTTTACAACTTCTAAGAATATTTTTCTGTATCCTTTGCTGCACAAACCCAACAATCTGAGTTTAGTCCCCAGATCCCAAAGTGGAACCAGACAATAGATTCACAAACATTGTCCTCTGCAACCCAACATATTCTATGGCATGTTCCTTCCCCCTTTCATATACTATACACACACACACACATACATCATATACATATGCACACAATGAAGGAAAGTAAAATTTAAAAAATTGAAGATATTCTTTTCACAAGAAGTTAACACTTCATGCCAAAAAATATCTTGGCAGTCATTTTAGAAAAATATGTGTAGTTTACCAAATTTCTTCAAATTGTGAGTTAAATAGCAGGATGAAAGAGAGTACCCAGATTTAATAGAAACAATTTCCAGCATTTTCAAAAACATATCTCACTGTAAAACAATGGGATACATTTTTCTGGAAACTAATTAACTTGAGGAGTCATTTCACTTTCTAGAAAGAAAGTGAAGAATTTATTATCTGATTTTTTTGTCAGATAATAATAATGACATTCACACCTTGTTCTCACATCCAAACAGCAAAATAAATTCTGAATCCTCCAAGAACACACAGTCTTGTGCACCTGACCTGAAGTGATGAGATAAAGGCTTCATTGTACCAGCACAGCACACACAAAATTGCTTGAAAACAGAAAAAAAAAAAAAAACAAACACTAAAACCTCAACTTGGATTTTTTTTTTTTTCTGAAATCCGGGAATACTGCAAATTATCATAGAGAATATTTGTGGTCACTAAAATTATGAGAAAATGTTCCGTTAACAAAGAGATTTGCTAATGTTTGCCATGCCCTGAATAAAGAGGAGACTAGATAGATGGCTCAGTGGTTAAGAGCAGATAACTGCTCTTACAGAGGACCTGAGTTCAGATTCCGATACCCATGGTAAGCTTGTCATGGTTACCTGAAACTCAAGCTTCAAGGAATCTTCCACCCTCTTGTGGACTCATTTGATACCCACAGCAAATGTAGACTCCTCCATACATGCACACACATACATGTGTATAATTAAAAGAGAAATGAGTCTTTTTTAAAAAGAAAAAGAAAAGAAAAGGAAGGAGAAAGTAATAGAATTACTAAAAACAGAATGAAGCTAAATAGGGGTCAAATTATATTGTTTCAACAAATGATTAGAGTGTTGGTTCTTTTGATCTTTACCTTATGAAAGATAAATATGATCTTTAGACTTCAAAATCAAGGATATAAAATGACATCAAATTTCAGTTTTATGTGTGTAGGATATGTCATAAGAATAAATAACTGTTCTTTTATTTCTTGAGTGCCAAGTATTGGTCAATGAGTAAAAGAAAGAAATAGTAGAAAAAGAAGTGATGCTAATAGCAAATGATTTGAGAAAATTCCTGTCTCAAATTTCTTTTTAAAAGTTACTTTAGACTTACTATATGTTATAATGACAATTTATTACATTTTAAAAATTAAACAAAATATAACATTGAGTTATGACTACTAAACAAGTAAAAACTATGTAACTTAGAGGCATACATTAGAAATAGAAATATATAAATCTAACTTTATCTTTTCACAATTGCTATGTCTATGTGAAATAATTCAACGGGATGCAATTCCCAGAGCCCAGCCAGGATGGCAACCAACCAGTGTTAAGCAACTTATGAATGGAGAATTTAGGAAGTAATTTGAGTAAATTAAAGCAATCCTAAAGAGGATACAAGAAATGAATTGTGTGTAAGGGTCTTTCCTGATCCTAAAATAATTCTCTGATCCTAAAGAAGATCAAGACAATGAACATTAAGTGCCAAGGAGTTAAACTATACTTTGCTATATAAATATTTGTACATATTTTTTCATCTCAAAACTACAAGATTCTTTTTCCTTCCTTCCTCCCTTCCTTCCTTCCTTCCTTCCTTCCTTCCTTCCTTCCTTCCTTCCTTCCTTTCTTCTTTCCTTCCTCCCTTTCTTCTTTTATTTTTTTCTTTCAGCTAGAGTTTCAGATATTCCAAACTGCAATTAAGCACACTCTGTAGTAAAGCCTAGCATTGAACTACTGATTCTGTGGCTTCTATATAGCCAATTCCAAAAGATCACAGGAGTGTACCATCATGCCTATCTTTCAAAGTTCCAATATCAAACTTCAAATTACACCAGATAAAGTAGGAATATTTTTATACCAGACATTCTTTGGTGCTCTCATAATTATCAGCATATTTTTATATTAAATTAAGATTTGTTTAAACACATATAGTGATATATTTCCCTTTGGCCTCTCACACATAAATTACAATTATACATATAGTATGGCTTATATCCAAATTTTGTACTTACACATTTGCCTTTTCTATCAAAACAATTTTTTATGCCAGGATCCATCATCTCTATATTATACTCAGTACACTGGTTTGATATAAGCATGTTTTAGATATTTGAAACTCATTTATTATCTATTTTGTCTAGATGAACAGAAATATTAATAAGCAAATTATTCTAACAAGTACACATTGGATAAATAACAAGTACAAATTGGGTAATTGAATAAGGAAATGTAGGTTTATTGATACACTTTATATCTTATCATATCTTCTTTCCATTTGTTAGTTGTTACCCTAATCAAATCAGAGTTTTTATCATGTCTTTAGCTGATTCCACATTCATCATCCTTCATAAATTCTGTTTACAGCTGTAGCATGAATCTTAAAGGGTCTTATTGATAAAAACAAACCTGGAGCTAGGTATTGGGGTGAATGCTGGAAGATCATAGAATCAGAACAAGCCACAGCCACCTCACCTCATCAATTCCTCAGCTGATCCTGTTTCCTCAGACTGGAAGCTTCTGAGTCCTCATCCAAATCGATCTCAGCTGAACTGTGCTGCTCAAAAGCCTAAAAGCTTAACCAGCCTAGTTCCTCGTCCTCATGCCTTAAATACCTTTCTGCTTCCTGCCATCACTTCCTGGAATTAAAGGCGTAAGTCACCATACTTGGCTCTTTCCAGTGTGGCTTTAAAATCACAGAGATCCGGATGGATCTCTGCCCTCCAAGTGATAGGATTAAAGGCGTGTGTGCCACCATTTTCTGGCCTCTATATCTAGTGGCTGTTCTGTTCTCTGACCCCAGATAAGTTTATTAGGGTGCACAATATTTGGGGGAACACAATACTACCACATACAGCTATTACTGCAATGTATTTATGTGGCACATACACATTATTTGTCCCATATAGTCAATGCATGGCTGAGCATTGAAGAAAGCCCAGAACTCCATAACATATAGTGTCTGATCTCTGCGAAAATGAATTCCAAGTAAAAATACACATTTCTGTAAATGAAACCAATGGTTATAAGGTTTAGTGCTTGATAATATGGGTTTGAGTTGATGTACTGAAATACTACACTAGCTCAGACTGGGATCATGTCATCTTGTGGTTCTATGAATGTAGAATGTAGTCGTTGGACGAATATGGTATTACCTCTTACTTACCTGAAGAAGCAGCATTGTGTGAACTCTTTATATGTCTCTCATTCAGTGAGTCCTTTGGTTGGTTTGTACTCCACTTTCAGATTTAGGTTCTCAAACCTCTAGCAATATCTATGCTTAGGTAAACATGTCTCCACACTTCTTCACTACTTAGACAGCAAAGTTTGGATTGTCCTTGAGAAAAATGGCTCAAGATCCCTAGTTAAGGAATAACAACCCAAGACATTAAATGTCAAACAAACAGTTGCAAAAGTAAAAGATTTTAAGGAATCTGACTTGTTAAAATGTTACCTTTATAATGCAATAGAGGTCTGTTAGAGGTTGGAGATTCTATGTGAACACTTTCCAAAGTCTCTTCCTTCAGAAATGCAGTCAAATGAAATAATTCCCAAATATATCCAATTGAATTTATGCCTAAATTATTAAGGACACTCATATTACTTCTAGTATATCAGCATTGTTTCCTTAAATTTCATGGGAAAAAGTGAACCCATTCATTATTTTTTTTCTGAACAATTATATATCTCAAATCCTTGAAGACATAAAATGTCAAGTCTGGCACATTTTTGTGGTTGTCTTTGATGTACTCATTTCTTAAGTATATTACAACAATAAATCTAAAAAAGGAATTCCATGAATATATTTGCTAAAATAATACACAGAAATTAATACTTGCTGGGGGATAATGCTTTTGTACACTGGTTTAATAAAATGCTTTGTATTGATTGGCCAGTAGCCAGGCAGGAAGTTTAAGCGGGATAAGCAGACAAGGAGAATTCTGGGAAGAGGAAGGCTGAGTCAGGAGATGCCAGCCTGCCATCTAGGAAGCAGCATGTGATGGCACACAGTTAAGTCCACAGAACATGTGGTGACATAGATTAACAGAAATGGGCTGAGTTAAAGTGTAAGAGCTAGTCAATAGTTAGCCTGAGTTAATGGCTGAGCAGTTTTAATTAACATAAGCCTCTGTGTGTGTTTACTTGGGTCTGAGTGGCTGCAGGACTAGGCAGGACACAGGAAAACTTCCGACTAGAAGTGCTGGCTTACAAAAGTCTTCATGTATGAGTTTTCTTATTAAAGACTATGAATGATTTATCAGTGCAGATATATTAGCATTTTATGCTTTTGAAGACATTTCACATTTCATTTGAAACTCCAGTAGCTTTTGTCATGATCTGTAGCTAAATACAACTGTTTACTACCTGTTTTACCAATATAAGTAAGAAAAAACTCTTTATTTGAGTCTTAATACCTGGGTATTGGCTTGCCATTGAAGGTTTAAAAGTTTGTAATAGGTTCATTTTTGAATGATTGTTATTCAGGGTAGGTAATAAGACTCAGAAGAATATTGGACATTAAGCCTTCAAAGAAAATTTCAAGTAGGGCAAAAATGAGTTAATGAAATCCACAAATAAAGCATGAAGAGAAGTTACTTGCGGGTGAGGAACTGGGCAAAATCAAAGCTATATGGCAATTTTACTCTGATGATTTCTTACTTTTATGCTTGGTAGAATTTCAGTGAATCCATTTGAGTTTTGGTTTTCATTTTTCAAGAATTTTAGATTATTAGTTGGTTGACTTTCTTGTATGTCTATAGAAATTTTATTTCTCCTTTCCTGGGAACAGATAAGTTATATAAAATGAAGATCCTGAACTAAAATTTATTAGATTAACAAGAATTACAACTCTAAAAATGTCTAACAGTATGTATAAACTTGTGGCCACAGGTTTTATTTTTAATTTATACAATACTTATGAAATGCTATTGAATCTAATATTCAGGGATATTTTCAGAATGTTGAGATGAGCAGCTCAGTTTTATCTCTCCCAGAAATATTAAAGGAAAAAAAATAGTCAGAACCAGTATGCCCAGATCTCTGTAAAGGAGTCAAAGATTCCAGCAACTACAGAGATGTTGAAGGCAGAAAACTTGAGATAACAGAGCATCAGGATGGCATTTCCATTTGGGTTTATTTCAGCTCCTAATTGCACAACAGAAATATTGACTTAGCATCAGCCTCTGTATCTATTAACACATTTTTCCCTATTCTGTTGGAGGTCAGTGGACTTAACACAAGCATTACAATGCCTGTCTGTTCTAACCTGTTTGGGAACTACCTGAAGGAGCATGGTTAAATAACTATGTTTTCCCTAAATCAGATCTCTGGGTACAGATGTTTTTGACATCACTTGCTCTAAAGTGCAACAGGACAAACTAATAACCTTACAATGTTAGGAGTGAAATTATAATAAAACAAACTGTCTAAATCCCAGGAAGAAGTTTACAGTTTACAGCATTCAAAGTCATTTAGGTATTCAGAGCAATTCATGGTTTGTTTTTTATAAGACATAAGAAACACAGAATTAAATAAAAGGAGTGTTTATGTCTCTTCTCATAGATCATTTCAAATGTAAGTTGATTTGCACATTCCAATCAAAAAGCAGATAAAGACAGAAGAAAGCAAGAAACAAATAAAGAAACGAAGGCTGCCTGCTGGTCCAGTGTTTAAACAAAAAAAATAGTCTGAGACTGAAAGATTATTTCATTTCAAACAAAGAGCAAAAAGAGAGTGATGAGCTAACATTAGAGGACCTAGACATCACTGAAGATGGTTATATAAAAGACACAATGTAACTGATAGAAGGGATACTTAATCAAGAAGGTATAGTGGCTATTAACTTATCTGGACAAAAATAAAAGTCCAGACACACCTGAAACAAATATTGGCAGAGTGTGAAAAATAAAAAGCAAGCCTTTTTGGAGGTTTTTATATATACTGCAATAACAAATTCACAATGAGTGACACCACCATAACAACAATTATTCTGAGAATATCAGGAACAAATATTTATCAGGACATTTAAATGCCTAGAAAGAATTAAGAAATTTCTGGTAACAGAAAAGTTACATAAATTTTTTGGTAAGGAGAAATAAAATTTCTATAGATGTATAAGAAAGTCAACCAACCAATAATCTAAAATTCCCAATGAAAACCAAAACCCAAATGGATCCCCTCATGAATTCTAACAGAAAGACAATGAATTATTCTTCATTCATTCTATTGTCCCATATTATTCCAAGATCAAAGACAGACGAAGATGTTGGAAAGAAATAAAATTATATAGCAGTGAATTTTACACCTATGCCAAAATCCTCAAGAAATGAGTAGTAAATCAGAAGTAGTTTAGTTTAAAATGTGTAGCAGACAATGACTGTGGAGATTTTAGCCTAGGATTGCTATGGTAAGTGAAGAGGAGAAAAGTCTACCAACTCAATATACTACATTATTACACATGTAAAAATAAAAATTATGCATGGTCAACTTACTTGACTAAAAAGAGGAATTTGGTAAATCTAACACATTTTCATGTTAACAACAGAAATACAATAACAAAAGGACATTCCTTAACATAGGGACCATTTATGCATAAGCCAGAGATTACATAAACTGGTTATGAAAGGCTGGGAACTTTTCCCTAACAACAGAGACAGAAGGACAGAGATGTTTATTTTTATTACTGCTGTTTTCAGGCAGTGGAATTATACAAAAAAAAAAAGAAAGAAAAGAAAAGAAAATCAAAGGGTCTCGTAATAGAAAAAGGAGGAAAATTCTCCATTTACAGATAAAAAGGTTTTTATTATAGAATTGTCCAGAAAATACCAAAAGCTACAAGACTTAATGAAAGAAAATAAGTGTAGACATGAGATAATCAACTGTGAAAATGTTCCATGTTCATGAATTGGAGGTCGTTGTGTTGTTAACTTCTTGATATTAAACATCATAATCTCAAGTCTTAGAATCTCTTAAAAATTCCAACATGAATTCATTTTTACCAGAAATGAAAAAGCCAAACATCAAATGAGTGTTGAATTTCAAGATTTCCTAATATTGAAAATAATACTGATAAAGGGGAAAGAGGAGAAAATCACGAACTTGCAGGTTCTCTTCACAAGCTGATTGCACACTATTTATTGTAGTACTGTGGTACTCTCTCTCACAAGACAAATGTGAGGTCTAGTGGAAAGTAGCGGATATGCCAGACGTAATCCATCAGGGAGGATCAGTTGAACTCTGGTAAGGATGCATGTTTCAATAAAAGAAAAATGAGCAGTGTATTCTCTCTCGTGGTCTTGATGTGACTGGATTCCTCAGCCAAAAGAAAAAAATAATGCGGAAAAAAATAATGGGTTTCTTCTCTACTTCACAGTGTATAATATTGCTTTAAATCAAGTGGAAAAAATTGTAAAGAAAAAAATAAAAAACACCATTCATTGGGTTGGAGAAAAATAATTATTTAATTAACACTAAATTGACAAGCAATAATGGAAAGGAACCATATACTGACTTTATAATAATTGATTTTTTCTTCCTCAAAGAATAATATAAAAAATGGGGTATAATAAAGGAAAAATCTGGCAAACCGAATTCAATCTTCATAACCCACATGGTAAAAGGCAAAAACTGACTCCAAAATTTCCTTTGACTTCAGCACACATGCTGTTACATAGATACTCACACCCTACACAAATGAGTGTAATAAAAAGTTTTGAAAAAAAATCACTTTGGGAAAACACTCCATAATATGGGAAAAATTATAAAAGTATAAATCCAGTAACAGATATCTAAACAACATCTCAAATAAAAATATAGCAGAAGGAGAGGGAAAAGGAGAGAGAGACTATCAATTTTTTAAAAGGCAAAGAAATTGAGTGGACGGTTCACCTGAGAAGTTTTACAAGGTCCAATAAGTACACCACTGGATAGCTGGAAATGAAAGTCAAATTCAATGGATATATCCATTCACTACATAACATTTCAGTGAATGATAGCGTGTATGATGTTGAACCCCTATGCCAACATTGTGTAGAGCCATTGTACCTATCTTGTTTTTGTAAGTACACATTTTGACCTCATTACAATGAAAACAATCACCTAATGGATCAAATCTTCAAATGTACTTTCATGGTTAACATCTTGTAACTATAATTTAGACTTATTTGAAAATTATAAACATGAAGAAATGAATCCCATACACTGCTTAGTGGAAAGTAAAACAATATAGGTGTAGTGGAAGTCAATGCAACAGTTTATAAAAAATAAGTTTTTATAAAGGAAAGAAGGATAAAAAAATCATCACACAAACTGTGACCCAACATCTAAATACAAATGCAAAGAATTGAAAACTGAAAATCAAGTGATACTTGAACACATTTTTTTTACTTAATTAACATTATCAAAGAGTGGGAAATGTGTGTTCATGAAAATGAATGGTTAAAATAACATAACACGTGTGTGTGTGTGTGTGTGTGTGTGTGTGTGTGTACATATAATAAATTTGTTATTTATGCTTCAATGTGAATTAAACTTACATTTTGGTAATTGGAATAAGCTAGATATGAAAGGACAATATTACATGACCTTGCTTACATTAAATATCTGCATTAGAAGAATTCACAGTGAGTAAAGTTTGATGACTTCATCAGGAACAAGGGAGGGAGAAATTTGCATTATTGCTACATAAATTAAATGAGCATTTGGGGTCGAAAAACCTTGTTAAATATTGTAAATGTTGATAACACTACTGACAGACATTGAAATTGGTCAGTGTGCTCCCTATTGTGTTGAATGTGTTTCCCACAATAAAAACATTTTTAAAAGGAGAGTAGAGCACTTAACCAACCATCATATTTGCATGTGCAATAGAGCTTTCCTACATTGGCCATCTTTGACTCTAATTGAACTTAATAAACTTTGCATCACTAATTTAGTCAATGTTTCCATATATGTTGAACATGTTATTTCATCAGTAAATCTAAAAAGTGCTAATATAAATACATTTTAAATTAAAGATGAAAAATAATATATTGTTGAATAAATTGTAAGGTAAGCAAAACAAAAAATGAAATAATCTGAGTATGTAAGTATATTTTGAAAAACAATCAAATTTGAAAGCATTCTACATAAATATTGAATATTTTCATATAAAATTAAAACAAAAATTACTGTAAGATCTTATCTATCATCTGTAAAACTAAAAGTAATAATTAAAATTAATTGAACCCTATTTATGTTTTTCTTTTTGACCAATATTATATTTTATTACTCACTCTCAGTTCTTCAAATTAAAATTATAAAAATTACAGATCTGTAGTTTGAACAATAACATCCAGTTTACCCAACATTCATAAGCTCTGCATGTAGAACACTCATAACATTCCTTGTCTGAATTCCTATTCATGTGCTTGCTTTGTTTTGTAAAGTGCTGTGTCTAAGATGCTGCCTAATAGCTTTTGTGAGCATCCATACCTATAACTTACACTTCAGTACACAAATTAATTGCAAAATTACTCAAAAATGAAAAAAAACACAGGAATGACTTCTGTGTGTGCTCATTAATTTTATGGTTGACATTTGCTCTCATTCTTTTGAATATGCACTTGCATTGTAACATAATGCAATAAATTTATTGTTCCCACTTATTTAAAATGATTTTGTTACTTTCATACAGAACTTTGGGAATGATCATTAATCTCACTTAGTTATACATTTGTTTTCTCTTACATAGCCTTAATATATGGGAGTTTGGGTCCAGTGAGATGGCTAATAGAATGAAGGTGCCGTCCACCAACTCTGATTATTTGAGTTCAAATTCCAGGATATATAACATAGAAAGAGAGAACCTATTCCTACAAGTTTTCCTCTCAATTCCACATACATGCCATGGCACATACATACCCATATTACATGCACACATACATATGAATAAAATAAATACATAAAAATACTAAATACAGAAATATAGCCAAGTATACCATTGCATAAAATTATTCATTATTGCATACATTGAGATTCATATGCTGAGAATCTTCTTGATAATTACTACTTTTAGTGTAAACATTATGATTGCTTCCTTAATGCTTGACTGAATACTAATATACACAAAAGACTTTTGTTTATTGTTGGAGATGTAGAGTAAGAAATTTAAATTTCTATCCTAACACATTAAAATTGTACTCTGTAGAAAAGCAAATTGTGGTGTTTCTCTAAAAAAAAGTAATAATAATGAAAAGTAGATGACAAACCAGGCTGAAAACACTGGTTGATTATCACCACCAAGGAAAGCAAGAATCAGGGCCCATGAAGTAAGGGCACATATGGGACCATTTCCAAGGTAGCCCTTAAAATACTGCTATGATCTAGGAACACCACTGCCCTTGACATTTGCACATTAGAGGGGAAAAGAAGCATTGTAGAAGAAATCTTCCGGGCCAGTGCTAATTTTTAGTGTATATCCATTTCTTCAACATAATCATTTGTGGACAAACACACACATGCCACGCACACACCACATTTTCCCAAGTAAAACTGTCAAAAACAGAGAATTAAACAAATTACTAATGTCAGAAATCATCACTAAAACTTCAACTCAACCAAGTGACTTCCATTTCAATCACACATTTAGCAGGTCTGCTAAGCGTTGTGCAAGTGTTCTTGCCTAGTTTATTAGGCTCCTGTTTTCAATGTAACTACCAGGATGTTAAGGAAAACAAATAAAATCTGCCAGCCTTGGCAAACCCCAGGTTCATATAGTAAAAAGAAATACTACTTACAGTTCATTAAACAGTAAGAACTAAGACAGTTTATGGGCATTTTCAAATTTTACTCAAATATTTATGACAGTTTTAGAAGATGAAGAACAGAAATTGCTCCTGATGCTTCAGTCCAAGGTAAACTCTACTAGGTTAAGGTTGGACACTATCTGAGTGTAGCTTTATTCATATTTGTAAGCATCAAAGAGGTCTCATTTCTACATATTCTGGTGTTAATGCAGATGTATACTCTTTTTTTATTTAGTCTGAAATTTTGAAAAAAAAATGGAAAAAGAGACCCTGAGCATGACACATAACACCTGAAAAAGTTACTAAATTTTCCTATTTTCTTGTTTCTCTGGGAAAGCCAAGGCCACACTACACTATTAGTAATTTCCACATTATGCTCATTTTCTGAAGGTCTGTTAGGAGAAGCCTCAATCACTCTGTCTTACACAAAACATGCAGCTGCTAGAACTGAGTTAAAACAGTTTTGCTGTCTCCTCTTAGACATGGGTACACCCTAAAGAAAAATTTGTTCTACTATTATTAAGCAACTTAGAATTTCTGAAGATTTTCACCTCTTAGGTATAAAATAAATTTATTATTAAAACATACTATTTATTACAAAAATCACACCACCACCATTCAGGCTTGAAGCAAAAGGTATTTCCAAAAATAAGGCAATGTGCAAATTGTGTCATAGTAAAACATTTATTTGTTAAAGTGATATAGATTATTCAAGATTCTACAGTCTGTTAAATCATGGATGGCAATGTAGGATGGATTGATACAGAACTTGATGCCAATGAAGGCTTTGTTCTCTTTCCTTTCTTAAAAAAAATATTTGTAGATCAGAAGAAAAAAATTTGGTTTTAAAAGGGGATGAATCATGGTGTGAGAGAGCCAGTTCCACCGCATCAGAGATGTCGTCACTTTGGCTCCCATGAGCAAATCCTTCAAGGACAGCAGTTCAACAATCTGCCATTGTGAACTGAAATATTTTCAAATTTTATCCAGTAAAAAATATCAGGGACAACTGTTTTCGAGAGAGAGAGAAGCGGTGCTCTTCATATCGACTCCAGCCTCTGCAATCAAAGGAAAAGAAAGAAAACACAAAACAAGTAAGATCATGGTACAGAAATCTAAAGTTGCTGAGCTGCAAAATCCAGGCAGAAGACTCCTAACTCACTGTGCAGGACAGACACAGACACCCATATCAATATAGAAGACATGACCTTATAATTTAAAAGTTAGCAACATTGTAATAATAACCACCCATTTCAAAAGCAAATCTAAGTGCATAATGACTCCATATTTATTTGAGTCAAAGCTAAATTGTAGACTAGAATTGGCTCTTTCTTTATTTTTCCCAACACTCTCTAGGTAAAAATTAAAAGATTGTATTCCTTGATCCATGCCATTTGTTATAACATATGTCTCTACTGCCCTTTTTAATAATGGGCATCTATGATTTTATTTGTTCAGTATTTCTAAAACTTAAGTGATCCCTATGCTTTATATTATGCAGAGAGTTTTGTATCAAGATTTCATGAGATTTTGTTGTACCCTTAATGATAACGAAGAATATTGTTCATTTTCACTGAATAGTTCTTCACTCACAAAGCAAATAAAGTAAGTGTGATTCACAAGGAAGACACTACTTTGTTAATTTAAAAATGAATTGGAACAGAACTGTATAAAATCAGTTAGTTCTTAAAAATACTAAAACTGTGATTATAATTTCCTCCAGTATGGCTTCACAGGTCTCATGGATTTAGGATATTTCTATAAATTTCAATCTTGACAAAGAAAAGGGAGGCAGGGATATAGCTCATCAAGTAAAGATGCTAGCCAACAGCCTGATGACCTGACTTTAGTCCTCAGAATCCATATGGTTAAGGGTGGTTGACTCTTGCAAGTTGTCCTCTGACCTCCACAGGAAAATCTTGATTCATAGCACGTGTACAATCACACACACACACACACACACACACACACACACACACA
>CABHPP010138911.1:29168-43795 GCA_902168425.1 Peromyscus attwateri | reverse complement strand
GCACGCTCATTCTGAAGTTTTGCAGCAAATGGAAGCAAATGAGCAGAGGTGGAAGGGATGGGGTAGAGTCGGGGACCTGTCAGCAATTCTCAGAGGTCTGGCTGTTCCCTGATAGAGTCATCATACAGGGGTCCTCCGACATCCATGAAAAACAAACAAACAAACAAATGGAGACTTTTAGGTTCCTTAGCTGGATTTTTACCTAATAAGTGCTCAGAAAATACGTGTTTTGTCCTGGCTACTTTTATGTCAATTTGATATGAGCTAAAGTCATCTGGGAGAAGGGAACCTCGGTTAAGAAAATGCCTCCATAAGATCAGGCTGTATGCAAGCCTATAGGGCATTTTTAAAATTAGTGATGGATGGGGGAAGGGCCCAGCCCATGGTGGGTGGTTTCATCCCTGGGCTGGTGGTCCTGGGTTCTATAAGTAAGCAGGCTGGACAAGCCATGAGGAGCAAGCCAGTAATCTGCTTCCCTTCCATGGCCTCTGCATCAGCTCCTGCCTCCAGGTTCCTGCCCTGTTTGAGTTCCTCTCCCAACTTCTTTCAATGATAGTCTATGGTGTGGTAGAGAAAGCCCAATAAACCCTTTCCTCCCCTGGTTGCTTTGGTCATGGTGTTTCATCACAACAATAGACACCCTAACTGAGACGTTCCCTTCACCCTTTCTGAACGGGGACCCAGCTTAGTCTACATTCGTTACTGAATCCCAAAGGATGGGTATCTCAGCAGTAAAGCACTTGCCTAGCATGTGAAAGACTCTGGGTGTGATTCCCAGCACAGAAAAACAAAAACATACCTCTCCTATTATATATAATAAAACCCTACTCCCTCATTCTTACCGATGGCGAGGGAGAATGATGGACCAAGTCAACGGAATAAGGAGGACCGAAAGTGGCGGTTGGCTAAGCTACGACCCAAATCACCCTGAAGTCCTTGCCCAGATGAACCTTGTGGCTTCTGCCCGCTGGCGTAGAACATACTGCCCTGACTCTCTGGAAACGAGGCACCAGACCTTGGATCCCATTCCCTGCCATGGCGCCACCCTTATTGGAACCCGTGGCACCAGTGTAATGATGCCCCTAAAAGACGTCCTCCACAATCCCTGCTCTTTAGGTGCCTCACTCCAGATACTAAACCTTGGAATGGGATATGACCATGCCTGATATGACCTTGGAATGGGATATGACCACACCTAGATGCCAGGTCATCTGGGAAAGAAGTCTCTGGAATACGCACCTTCTAAGAAGGTGGGCTCCGCCATCCACTAAGATACAGGGAGCCATCGTGAACAGACTGGCTTCAGAGGCTGGGCAACCTCCAAATAGCACACAGCTTCTACATTTATATTTGGGCTTTTGGACTGAATGGAGGAAAAAGGCAACAGCTTTGGGGAGCCTGGAAGGGGCTCAACTTGGATCTCACCTTCTCTTCTCTAGAAAATGCCGGGGAAACATGACTGTTATTGAGGCCTCTACCTAGGATCCTCTTCCCAGCTCAACTCAACCTTTTCCTAGACTCACAAAAAGCTCCCTCTTGCCAAAGAGACTATTCTACCGCTGGATTACATCACACTTCTTAGAAATGAATTTCATCATTTTGTGAATCTTGTTAGGCTCCGCTATGATAAGAACAAAAATGCTATTCACTAAGAGCTAACAAATATTTATTACTGTCTGCTGGGCCTTAAAGGGACAGAGGGGACAAAGACATGCCTGTGTCTGGGAGCAGAAGGTCCTATCTAGGTGGGAAGGTTTGCAGAGAGGAACGATGTCTCCCAGAGTCTGGGGCATCTGAACATTTGGTCCCCAGTTGGTAGGACTGTTTGGGTACGTTTAGGAGGTGTGGCCTCCTGAAGGAAGAATGTCACTGGGGGCAGGCCTGGAGGATTTAAAGACTTTAGCCCTTTCTAGTTTGTGCTTTCTGCTTGCAGTTCACGAGGTAAGCCCTCAGCTTCCTGCTTCCTGCCACCGCGCCTTCACTCTCCTATCACGGACGCTAACCCTCTAGAACAGAAGTTCTCAACCTGTGGGTCACAACCCCTTCTACAGGGGCTCGCCTAAGACCATCGCAAAACACAGATGTTAACGTTACAATTCATAACAGTAGCGAAATTACAGGTACGAAGTTGCAACGAAGATACTTTTTTTTTTTTTTTGGTTTTTCGAGACAGGGTTTCTCTGTGTAGCTTTGCGCCTTTCCTGGAACTCGCTTGGGAGACCAGGCTGGCCTCGAACTCACAGAGATCCGCCTGCCTCTGCCTCCCGAGTGCTGGGATTAAAGGCGTGCGCCACCACCGCCCGGCAACAACGAAGATACTTTTATGGTTGGGGTCACCACAGCATGAGGAATGGTATGAAAGGGTCACAGCATGAGGAAGGTTGAGAACCACTGCTCCAGAACCTCAGCACAAATAAACTCTTTCTTCTATAAATTGCCTTGGTCTTGGTGTTTTTATCACAGCAATAGAAAAGTAACTAAGCAAGGAGGTGACTTGATAAATTGGTCTTGACATTAATCTGTTCTTAGCCCTTGAGAAGAAGAGGAGAACCTTCCAGAGAAAAGGAAGGGTAGGTGAGGAACAGAGATGAGGAATCACAATGTGTCAACCACTTTTCTACTGCTGTGATAAAGCACCGTGACTAGGGCGTCTTACAAAAGGAAGGATCTATTTTGGGCTTCCACTTCCAGGGGTTTAGGGTCATCACGATGAGGGCGGCATGGCAGCAGACAGCAGACACGGCAGCTGGGGCAGCAGCTGAGGACTCACATCTGGAACCACATCTGGAACCATAGACAGGAAGCAGAGATAACAAACTGGGCATGGTGTGTGGCTTTTAAAACCTCAAAGCCCATCCTCAGTGACATACTTCCTCCAGCAAGGCCCACCTCCTAAACCTACCCAAACAGGGCCACCAGCTAGTGACTGTTGTGGAATATTATTTTAAAGCGTGTTGCATGTTTTCCTACTGCTTTTGTTAACAACGCAAAGATGTGTTTACATTCGTTTAATTAAATAAATTTAACCTGCAAGCAGGAGGCTGAGTCAGCAAGTAGCTGACAGGAGGTGGTAAGGAGGAACCATGTGTAGCTAGGGTTCTTAAGTGGGGGCTGAGCAGAAGGACACCCGGGTTTTTTGGAAGACACAAAGGGGGAAGGTTAGCTACTTGCTTTTCAGCTTCTCTGGGTGAGCAGAATTCCACCTCAACATTTGAATGGTGAGTTCTTTAGAGGGATAGAGATCTAGATAAAGTTTCCCTTAAAAGCTTTGGGAAGAGTGGGTGCCTGAGGAAACAGACTTCCCTCAGGCTACAGCCTTTTCGGCCTAACCACTGCTGGTAGTTGCAGTCACTGACTAGGACAGCAGTTGCTTAAGGGGACATCACTGTAAATAATGAAAAAACAGGCAACAAAGGTGACCAGGTATTCCTTCAAACCGCCATAGTGAGGAAGCATGGTGTGTTGGGAAGAGACTGATTAGAAGACAGTGTGTATGGCGTGGATGGAGTGGAGTGTGAATTGCTGATGGAAGTCTGAAGATCTTTGAACATTTCCCTGAGGTTACCAAAGGCCTTTTTTTTTTTTTAAATTAACTTTGCATTGTGGGTAAATATATATATAAAATAAAATTTATCATTTTAGCTATTTGTATGTGTATGTGTGATATATGTGTTCATGTGTGTGGGGTGCATGTGGAAACCAGAGGTAGGTATCAAATGTCACCTTCCACCATTTTTTTTTTTTTTAATTTAGATGGATGGACTTAGAGAGTCTCTCTCTTGGTTTTTTGAGATAGTTTCTCTGTGTTGCCCTGACTGTCCTGGAACTCACTCTGTAGATCAAGCTGCCCTTGAACACAGAAATCCGTCTGCCTCTGCTTCCCTGCCTCTGCCTCCCAAGTGCTGGGATCAAAGGCATGCACCACCACTACCCGGCTAGATGAAGTCTCTTTCCTGAGCCTGGAGCTCATAGATTGGGTAGACTGGCTTGGCCAGTGAGCTCTGGGGATTTGCCCCCCTCCCTGGCCACAGCATTGGGGTTAGAGAAGCATGACACCATGTCCCCTCCTTTTTTTTCTTTCTTTCTTTCTTTTTTTTATACCTAAGCAGCAAGCCCTTTATTCACTGCCCACCTCCCCAGCCCCACTGTAACTATTTTAAATAGATAAGTCAGTGTTTTACACGAGTACACGTCACGCACACTCATCACCACAACCTTTGCGGTTTCCCAAACAGAAACTCTGCACCTCTCCCCTTCCCTCATCCTCCTGCTGCTGTGACACTTTCTAAGTTGCTGGGAGCAAGAGACTTTATAGAAGGCTCTCTGGCTACATCAGGAAAGGTGAGTTAAAGGTTCTGGGAAAGGAAGCAGGCTCAGTGTGCTCCAGAGGGACAAGGAGGCCTCGTGAGGCACAGTCACAAGAGCAGATGAGAAGGGACGGGAGGAGATACGGCAGAGTCGTTAGTCGGATGTTAGAGTTCAGAGGCACCCGTGGAATTAAGAGGTCTTTTTCTATTTTCTATTCACTATCTTGATCCCTGTCCCTACTTGTGTAAGGGAGGAGATTATGATCTTATAAAATTGATTTTTAAACAATTCTCCATCAGTTCACATCTGTTTCAAAATCACAGGCCATTGGGTGGGTGATTTGCATCCTCACATCATGAAGGTGAATTGCTGAGAGCATCTTGGGGGCAGAATTGTCCATGGCATACTTTGATCAATTTCATGGAAGGGAAACATTTGACAGGATAACTTTGTATTTAGTAACGTGCAGTGACAATTCAAAACAGTTCCTGCGCTGGGAAAAACTCTTCAAGGTTTGTGTACTGGCTGGTTTTGTCTGTCAACTTGACACAAGCTAGAGTCATCCGAGGAAGGAGCCTCAGTTGAGGAAATGCCTCCATGAGATCCAGCTGTAAGACATTTTCTCGTTTAGTGATCAATGGGGGAGGGCCCAGCCTATGGTGGGTGGTGCCATCCTAGACTGGTGGTCCTGAGTTCTATAAGAAAGCAGGCTGAGCAAGCCACGAGGAGCAAGCCAGTAAGCAGCACCCCTCCATGGCTTCTGCATTAGCCTCTGCCTCCAGGTTCCTGCCCTGTTTGAGTTCCTATCCTGACTTCCTTCAGTGTGAACAGGCAACATGGAATTGTAAGCTGAATAAACTCTTTCTGTCCTAACTTGCTCTTTGGTCATGGTGTTTCATTACAGCAACAGAAACCCTAACTAAGACTGTTATGCCCAGATCTCGGGGACCCCCAAAAGACCACCAAGGAGACTGAATCCCACATGTAAAAGCCAAGAGCCTTTATTTCAAGCTCCAGAGCTTGGTCCCTCTGTCTGTCCGACACAGCAGTGAGAACAGATAGCCCTGAGCTCCGGTGGGGCAGAGTTTTTATCATAGCAGAGGTTGGGGTGAGGGGATTTCCAGGGTCCAGGACACTGATTGGCTGACAATTGTCTAGGGGTATCTGTAAAAAAATATAGGTGTGTGTGTGCTAGACTCAAGGACATCTGGCCACCTTATCTAATGGTTGGAATGTTGGGAATGTCAGGTACTTCCTCATCCCTGGGTGGATCCCTGGGTGGTATCAGCTTAATGCTTGTCCTGGATCTGGATGTTGCCTGCCAGTAAGCCTGTCACAGAAGCTGTGTCTAGGCCCCTAAGCCTGTCATGGCTGCTGTGTGGTCAAGCTATTTTGGGGTCCCTTCAAAGACAGCAAGACAGCTTTTGTTCAGAAGATGGCTGACTATATACAGGAGCTGAGGTAGATCCCTGAAGACATGGGTTCCAATCCAGCTGTGCCTTTCCCTAGCTCTGTGACCTTGGTGAGTTTCACCCTCCCTCCATCTCTTCTTGTTTTTTTTATATTTTTAATAATTTGTTTTATTTTGTATGCATTAGTGCTTTGCCTGCATGCACGTGTGTGTGAGGATGTCAAGTCCCTTGGAGCTAAAGTTCCAGACAGTTGCAAGCTGCCATGTGGGTGCTGGGAATTGAACCTGGGTCCTCTGGAAGTGCACACCGTGCTCCTAATTGCTGAGCCATCTTTCTCGCCCCCATATGTTTCCTCTTTAGCAGTTGTTGTGAGGATCCAGAGAGAAGATTGCCATGGAGTGCTAAGACGAGTGTGTGACCCACAGCAAGTGCTCAGTTCATGTAGCTGGCTGCCATTTGTCTATACGACCGTGATCATTACAGTCCTCCATGGTGTCTACAGGTCCCCTCGTAGACACCTGTAGACACCAAAATCCTCACGTTCACAAGTCCCTTATATAACACCATGAGCCATTTGGAGATAGCCTATAGATGTCTTTCAGTGCACTTCAACTCAGCTCTAGATCATTTGTGACAGCTAATACAGTGTAGACACTATATAATTGTTCACTGTATTGTTCCAGAAAGGGTGACCACAGCCCTTACATGTTAAGTACAGATGTAATTTCAAAAATATTATTTTTAATTGTGTGTAGATGTGTGTGTGTGCATATATGGGTATGAGCATATGAGCACAGACACCCTAGAGCTATAGTCCCAGACAATTGGGAGCTGCCTGACATGGGTGCTGGGAACTGAACTCAGGTTCTCTGGAAGAGCAGCAAGTGCTCTTACCAACCGAGCCATCTCTCCAGTCCTGACAGGTGTCACTTCTTAAAGTTTTTTGTTTTTGTTTTTTTTCCGGAGCTGAGAACCGAACCCAGAGCCTTGTGCTTGCTAGGCAAGTGCTCTACCACTGAGCTAAATCCCCAAACCCCTTAAAGTTTTTATACTTAACTTATTTTGTATGTGCCTGAGTGTGTATGTGTGTGGGCACTTGTACCACAAAGCGCTTGTGTGTGTGGAGGTCAGAGGACAACTTGCCAGGAGTCGGTTCTCACTCCTAGCCACGTGGGATCAACCTCAGGTCATCAGGCTTGGTGGCAAGTGCCTTTCCCCGTCTCACTGACCCGCAGTTTGAAACTTGTATTTCCCGTTGTAAGTCAGCTGAACGTGAAGGACTCGCTCAGCCCTGACACTCTGTACTTTTCAGTAATCTCGAAAGGGAGATAAAGCTCCATTCCTGGGTGTTTCAAAAGACCTACACCACACCCCTGGTGGGGCTCCCCCATCCCAGCTTCCACTCACTCTGGTCACATGGAGCCCTCCCTGGCCTTCCTTAGCAGCTGGGCCATTTCCTTTTCTACCATCACAATGCCAAATCCTGCTGCTGGGGGATTTGTGACCGAGGCAGTAGAGACAGAATGAGGCCTTTCCCCAGGAGCACAGACCCCTCTCCTTTCCCTAACCATGCCACTCTCTTCCCAGAACTGTCCCACCGCCTTCCAGAAGCCCCCACCCTTTGCCTTTCTGTAGCTCAGGATGCTCTGTAAACTTGAATCGTCTGGCCCTTCTTCAGGGCTTATTCATTTTGTGAGACTCTTATGCTTGTGCATGTAATAAAGTATGTTTTTCTCCTGTTAGTCTGTCTTATATTAATTTAATTTGTAACTCAAAGAGCCCAGAAGGGTGGGTAAGGGGCCTCTTCTCTTCCATGCCTCCCTTACAGGTGTGTGTGTGTGTGTGTGTGTGTGTGTGTGTGTGCTGCTTTGTAGGGCTGGACGTGCATCTAATGGACTAATTGATTAAAGAATCAGATACTTGTCAAACGAAAATGCTTTAAAGTGCTTTTAAAATTTCTCATTGGCAGCTGGGCAGTGGTGGCGCATGCCTTCAATCCCAGCACTCGGGAGACAGAGGTAAGCAGATCTCTGTGAGTTCGAGGCCAGCCTGGTCTACAGAGTGAGTTCCAGGATAGCCAAAGCTACACAGAGAAATCGTGTCCCATGAGTGGACTCTGGCTGTGAAGCTTGAGGCTCTATGTCGCGCCTGGATGACTGGTTAGTTCTCAGGTCCTAACAGCTTCCGCTGTCGTTACAAGGCAAACAGCTCACCGGGTGCCATGGTGGTCCTCCAGCTTAAGAGTAATGACTGCGTTTGCTCCTTTCCCGGCACCTGATACAGTGTTGACTATACAGCAGGTACCCGATAACTGCTAATATCAGGAATCTGTAGCAAAAATAAAGTTGTTCCCTCAAGACCCAAACTGCCTCGACTTGGTCCCTTCTGGGACTGACTCCTTGGTCTGAAGAAACGAGGCTCCGTTAGCCACCGTCCATCGACAGGCCCACCTGTGTCCTCTGGTGTCTTCCTCAGTTCCAGGGTGACCGACAGCAGAGGAGGGCGGTGAGCTGCATGGAGGGAATGGACTCTTCATCAGAGCCTCTTCTCGCGCTGTCTTCTGTATTCAGGGAAAATTCTAGAACCAGACAATGTATGTGGGAAAATTCAAGCGGGAAAGCAGTCACATGCTTCAGACTTCTCTGATGGGAGCCCCATGAGTGGCAGGAATTTTGAGGACACTTGTGTTTGTTAGCAAGAAAGACTTCTGAATGGCAGAGGCTCCGCCCCGAGCCTTTGTTTAGTCGGACTTGGACTCTCCTCACTCAGATGAGTCCTCACTGCCCTGTTGCTAGAAGGTTCTTTTTGTTTTGG
Organism: Peromyscus attwateri; assembly: GCA_902168425.1. Lineage (NCBI taxonomy): Eukaryota > Metazoa > Chordata > Mammalia > Rodentia > Cricetidae > Peromyscus > Peromyscus attwateri. Next base: position 35,261 of record CABHPP010138911.1, on the reverse strand, counting down.
TGTTTCGAGACAGGGTTTCTCTGTGTAGTCCTGGCTGTCCTGGAACTCACTCTGTAGACCTGGCTGGCCTCGAACTCACAAAGATCCGTCTGCCTCTGCCTCCCAAGTGCTGGGATTAAAGGCGTGTGTCACCACCCGTAGAAGGTCCTTTCAAGAGCATCCATTCCACCCCTCTAATAACTGTGTGGAAACAAGCCTGCTTCATGAGGAAATAATTGAGGAATAACATTCAAGCCCCATGAATGGTCCCCTGTAGTGGGTAGCCGGTCCAGCTTTGACCTGGAAGTGCCACCCCCATTGAGGCTTAGGTAACTGTTACACCTACAAGGCGGAGCCGAAAGAGGACCCCTGAAGACCCAAGATCCGGATGCCGGATGGGCTGGCTCTCTTGGTTCCTGGACTCTGGATGCTAGAGGTAGACCTAACAAAGTTCTCCAGAGAACACCGCTGGACTGTGCTTCACCTTTCCCAGATCCTGTTACCTATCCCTTCATTTGTAAGTTACCCCACAAAGTAAACCTCCCTTTTAAATACGTGGAGTTGCCTTAATATTTAAACCAATATTCCCCTGTTGTTCCAGATCCTTCTCTGGAATCCCAGACACTCCCCATCTTTATCAGTAGGAAGAGGGGATGGAGTGGGAGGTGGATGATCTGGCACTGCTCCTGGTGAGACCCTGACACTTGGGTAGTTAAACATTTTGGCTGTCACTGCGCACATGCGTATGTACAGATGCACCTGTGTATGTACAGGTGCACCAGTGTATGTACAGGGGCACAGGTGTATGTACAGGGGTACAGGTGTATGTACAGGTGTACATGTGTATGTACAGGTGCACATGCGTATGTACAGGTGCACAGGTGTATGTACAGGTGCACAGGTGTATGTACAGGTGCACAGGCGTATGTACAGCTGCACAGGTGTATGTACAGCTGCACAGGTAGATGTACAGCTGCACAGGTATATGTACAGGTGCACATGTAGAGGCAAGAAGAGGGTGTGTATGTACAGCTGTACACATGGAGGCAAGAAGAGGGTATCATGTGTTTGGGGGACACTTAGCTTACTAGGCAGATGCTGGGGTCTGATCTCTGGTCTTTATGATTATGTAATGAATATTATTAAGTACTGAGCCATCTCTCTAGCCTCTGGGTTGTTACTGTTGTTGAGACAGGGGCTAGTGAGCTATGTAGCCCTGGCTGGCATGGTACTTGCTATATAGATCAAACTCACAGAGGCCTTCTTGCCTGCCTGTTTCTGACCTCCCTGTGCCGAGCTCAGAAGTATGCGGCACCATTCTCTTTGTTGTTGTTTGTGTTCTGCTGTTGCTGCTATTTTTAGATATGGACTCCTGTAGCTTAGGCAGGTCTTGAATTCACTACTTCACTACATAGCTAAGGATGACTTTGAATTCCTGATTCTCCTGCCACCAAAAGCGGAAATACGGGCACGCTCCCCCACTCCCGGCTCTGCAGTGGTGAGTGAGGTGGGCTGCTGCTGCAGGCTGATCTGTGGGATATGGAGGCAAATGTTGAGAAACTCCCACAGTGACACACAATGGCGCTTCACCTGCAGAGAGCTGGGAGCTTGTGGCAGACATTGAAGAGCGCCTGGGAGAGAGAAGGAGGAGGTTGCCCCAGGTTTAGACCCTTTTCATGGCTCTCCTCCCCACACAGGAGACTCAAAGGCCTTATCCACACCTTCTCTCCTTTCTTGGGGTGTGGGGGGGTCCTCCTTCCCTCAGCCCCTCCCCTGACAGCTCCCTCTCCGAGCTGTGCTTGTCTCTCTATAAAAACCCGCCTCTTTAGTCACCACCAAGGACCTACTCATCTTTTAAGCCCAAAGTCCCCTCTTTACAACGCTCCATTTACCTGGCCATGGTTGCTCACGCCTATAGCCCTTGGGAGACTGAGGTCCCAGGATCACTGTGAATTTGGGACCAACCTGGAATACATAGTGACTTCAGTGCCAACATGGCCGGGTCAGAGAGCTGTAAAGACCAGATAAGCAGGGAACCGGGGGCCCTAATGGGCTAGTGGCAGAGCAAGGGTTAAACCCAGCTCTGAAATCTTCCCAGTACCGAGTCCTGCTCCAGTTCTCACACTGTGTATGCAACGCAAGCCCAATGGGGAGAAACCATCTCTTGGTCAGTTATAACTAAAGTGGGTCATGATACTCATGACAAAGAGTCCAGACTCTCTGGTAAAAATTCAGGAAATCAGGGGAAGGCATGAGATGTCAAGCAGGTTTCTATTGCACACACCGGCAGAACTCTCAAAGCAGATGATCTGCCTGCAGAGTGTTGACCTTCCCTGATGTCACTGTCACGGAGTGAGCTGTTTCAGGCCCCCTTCTGTCCTCTCTCAAAGTCACCCTCGGATGCCATTGATCCCATCAGCATTCTTGGCCGGCTGCAGCTGATCTAGACTGCACAGACAGACAGCAATATTGGTAGGTTCAAGTTTGTGCTCAGTGGGGGCTGGGGAGGTGCCTCTGTGGGTAGTGCTTCCATGTTAAAAAAAAAAAAAAAAAAAAAAAAAAAAGAGCCAGTCAGGGCAGCACATACCTGTCACCACAATGTTGGAGGGGCAGACAGGTGGATCCCAGGGGCTAGCTGGCCGACCAGTCTACTTGAAAGAGAGGGTTCCATGTCCAATGAAAGACTCTATGTCAAAAGAATAGGGTGGAGAGTGATAGTTGAAGATACCCAACACTAAAACATTAACGTCTTGCCTCCATGAGTGTGAGTGGGTGTGCGCGCGAAAACACACACACACACACACACACACACACACAAACACAAACAAAACTGCACTACTGGCAAAGTTCTGGGTCCTATAATTAGATGTAGTGTGCATCGTCAGATGTAAGAGCAGAGTGGCCGAAACTTGGGCAAGTGGTCTCCAGGTACCAGCTTTAGGACCAAAATTGTGACTGCATCTTCCTGCCTCATCCCCCTCCCATCACCCCAGGGCACCATTTTTATAGTCAGGAACTGGGAGTCAGCAGGCAGCCTCTTGACCTGCTGTGTGGGATGCTTGGAATGGGACCTAGACATGTATTCCAGGGCCCTAGATGTGTGTGGTTCACGGGCCATACCCAGGCTTGGGGTCAGACCGATAAGGATCCCACCTCAGCTTTCTGCCTGCTCCTAAGTATGTGACCTTCATAAGGTCACTTCCCTTTCGGAGCCTCTGGGTCTGTTTGTTTGTTTGTTTGTTTGTTTGTTTGTTTGTTGATAGACTATCGCTCTGTAGCTCAGGCTAACCTTGAACTGCCTCCTGGGTGTGGAGATTTTAGATACAGGTTGCTCTAACTGGCTCTTGGGCCTTTTAGCAATCAGTGCAGATTTAAACTGATGGTTATGGTAGACCCTGTGCCAGGAATGGAACACACATGCTAGATTCCCAGCGTGCCTTGGAGGATGGGTGTTGGAGGTCTGCACAGCTTCCATGAGAACTCTAGGGAAAGCTAACCTCCTGACCCGCCACACTGAGAGGACCCCAGACAGCTCGGGGTTGGGCAAACACTGCAGCGGTTGTCTCCTGGTGCTTGTCCAGGGCCCCAGGACCACATGTGGGATGGGGAGCCAACCGCCATGAGTGTGAATTGAGCCAACAGAAGCTGTAGCCCTGACCCTGTCATGAACTTCACCCATGGCCCTGGGTGGCCTCAGCAGCCACTCCTTCCACACCTCAGTGTCCTCACCTGGAGAGCAGACTAGCCTCCCAGGGCTCCTGCCAAGAGAAAATGAGCTAACACCTTTGAGGTGTTTAGTATTGTCCTGGAACTTGGCAAACACAGGATAAATATTAGCAATGACTTGGCAGGGCCCAGGAGAGTTTTGTCCTCCCACGTCCCCGTCCCCTCCATGTCTGAGTGTCAGGGAAAGGCTTTATGTTTATCCTCATCACTTCCTGTCTCCTCAGACACCAGGTACCTGCTTTTCCTTGTACTCAAGTGTTCTGGGCTTGAAAACTGGGTCTGGGTCAGGGCTGCGCCTGGTGCATTTTGAGTTAGAGTTACTTTGGAAACTGTGTGACTATTGATGAGGGTGGTTTGAGGTAGCTGGAAGGGTGACAGCAGCTAGCTGCTTTAGATAGTGCCCTTCATGGAGGATGGATGGCTGCCAGCTAGATCACAGGTTCTCTGAGCAGGAAGTGGGATTAGAGCCAGTTTGAATCTCCGGGTTTCATACATTTTGATGAGTAAAGAATCATCTTTCTGAGTGAAGGTTTACCCGGAAGATGCCTCAGCAGAACCGAGCTGACTGAAACAGCCCTCAGCTGCCCGTTCTCCAACCCTTGGCAGTCCCAGAGACCTGTAGCAATACCCTCCAGAGATCTGCATCCCATCTCGGTAGTCAGTTGGAGGCAGGCTCTGGACAATTTTTATCTCTCTAGCAACAGTGCTCTCTTATGGCTAGTTTCTCAGTGTTTATTCATGTATTTCATTTTTTCGTTAATCAAATATTTATATAGAGACTGGCAAATACTTATTTGCATGATATTTGTTATATTAGGTAAATCTGGATATATTAATATATTATGTGCGTGTGTAAGAATAGTTAAGAGTTGCCGGGTGGTGGTAGTGGTGCAAGCCTTTAATCCCAGCACTCGGGAGGAAGAGACAGGCAGATCTCTGTGAGTTCGAGGCCAGCCTGGTCTACAGAGTGAGTTTCAGGAAAGGCGCAAAGCTATACAGAGAAACCTTGTATGAAAAAAAAAATAGTTAAGAGCATGAGTCACCTCAGGGAAATTCTTTCTATGCCTCAGTTTCCCCCAGTCTAAAAACAAGGATATCTAATAAGCTTGGCAGTAGTGGTGCATGCCTTTGATCCCAGCACTCAGGAGGCAGAAGCAGGCAGATTTCTGAGTTTGAGGTCATCCTGGTCTACAGAGTAAGTTCCAGGGCAGCCAGGGCTACACAGAGAAACCCTGCCTCCAGAAAAACTGAAACAAACCAATCAAACAAACAAACAAAAACCCCAAGAATATCTAATAATGCCTTCCTTAAACCTATTGTGAGTCAGTGAGTGGAAAGTTAGGTGTGTGTGTGTGTGTGTGTGTGTGTGTGTGTGTGTGTGTGAACATGCGTCCATGCATGTGTGCACATGTGTGAGCATGTGCACCAGGGAGTGAGTTCTACTGATAGAGAAGGAATGGCAGCTGGACCAGAGGTTGTCAGAAGAGGAGTAGGGAAGTCACTGAGGCTATCCCAGCTCCTGGCACAGACGCAGAGCAGAGTAAATACCTCACTATGGCTTCCTTTTCTCTTTTCTGAGCCATTTTCCAGAAATCCAGGAAATCCATGTCCCCTGTGGGAGAAAGACTGGTACAGGGAGAAACAGGCTCCCCTTAGGCCCTCTACCCTCCTCCCCACACTAAGCTGAAGCTTTGGCCCCAGTGAGGACACTCACATTCTATAATCACACAGACCTTGGTACTTCTGCACGGTTTTTTTGGGGGTGCATTCAAACATCTTTGTTTTAAAGTGTCGGCTTTATGATGCATAATTTACAAACTGCCTGATCAGAGGACAGGAGCTGTGCCCTGCCAGGACCACTTTTCATCTTCTTTACCCTGCCTGCATCCCAGGGAGGCTGATCCCTAACAATCACATCGAGGGGCCCTTTGCCCTCCGGTTTCTTACTGAGGTCCAACAATAGGATGACCACCAGGAAGAGTCAAGGTCAGGCCACCTGCTGCCTGTCCCGCCTGATGCCTGTCCCGCCTGCTCTCCTCCACCAGAAGTCACAGCCTCCTCTTGGCAGCTCCTCCCTCTGACTTTGAGTCATCACTTTTCCCTTTGTTCCGCCAGGACTAGGGGTAGTAACTGCTCTTTCTCTTTCTTGCCCCAGGGAACCACATCCCTCCCTCCCTGAATTTCCCTAAGCTCTTGTCTCCCACTTTTTAAGCAGTTCTGCATTAAACTCTTTTCAAATTTCTCAGTTTATCCATGTGTTTCCTTATTATCCATCCTTCTACCCTTCCAGCCATTCATCCATCCTTCCTTCCATTAATCTATCTACCCTCCCTCCCATCCATCCATCCATCCATCCATCCATCCACCCATCCATCCATCCACCCACCC
>CABHPP010138911.1:0-18775 GCA_902168425.1 Peromyscus attwateri | reverse complement strand
TATATATGAGAGGCAGGAGTTTTAACAAGTGTGTGCGTGTGCGTGTGCGTGTGCGTGTGTGTGTGTGTGTGTGTGTGTGTGTGTGTAGGAGGAGAAGGACAAGTGCCCTCTTACAGGCAGCCAGGGCATGGAGTCTTCAGTGATGGATCCTCTCCTCCTGCAGCAAGGGCATGGTCCGTCTGAATGCTTTCCATCCACTGACGGCTGAGGTTGGTGTGGGTACGGCTCCTAGATGCAGCTTCCTGGGAACCTGCACCGCCCTGCACTCTGCTCTCTTACTTGCCTCTGCCACAGCCACTTCATCCTGTCATGGTAGCCCCTCTGCCCTTGATGTCACCTTGAATAATCTGAGGACAGGGAACAGTGAGCATCCCGTGCCTATCTCCCTTGCCTTCCCCTCTCTCCCTGTCCCTTCTCCAGCCACCTAGCCAGGAAAACATGGACCCTCTTCTTCACTTCTCTCCATCATTTCTTCCTCCATCCTGCCTCCAGCTAAGCTTTAATGATGAGCTGGGCTCTCTGCTACACACTGCAGGGAGCTCTGTGGGCTGAGTTCTTCCAGCTCCCATGCTGTTATGCCAAGATGGAAGAATCTGAAAAATTCGCTTCTTCATTCAGACAACAGTGTAGCTTGCTGAACAGTGCTCAGTGACCCGGTGCTGTTGTTGACGACAGAGTGGAGTGTCGCTCTCTTGCCCTTCTCCCACGAGCCCATGGGTGTCCACCACCGCCACCACCCCAAGGGACAGAAGTCCCAGGAAAGCTAGAGCCAAGTTCTTTGTGTTTGTGAAAACTTTGTTTATGACTCTGTTTTCTGGGTCCTTTACTTAGCATTCAATCTGTCTAAAGCCAGGTCCGCCTCTTCCACCTCCAGCTCATCTGCCCTAAAGTTGCACCTGACTGTCATTGTCCAGCCCAAACCCTTCAGGTGATTCTCTGATGTCTCTACGCGAATGCCTCCAGGTCTACAACTCTCCACACTTCCCTTTGTAACTTTCTCCAACTTTCTATTTAAGTCTCTCCCTCTACTCTCTGCCTGTTCAAACCCCAACACTTTCCAAAACGTGACACCATACCCATCCTGTCCGTGACATCCTCCAGATCTTCCCCTCTTCTCCCCCAGCATTAATTGGACATTTAGCCCAGGCTGCTTTGTTGGGACACCACAATGGAGTTTCTGTTCTCAGTACTCAGCTCTCTAGGGTTCTTTTGGCCTATTCTGAAACTGTGAGTAGGATCCGGGGCAGTGGCTCAGTGGTTAAAGCATTTGTAATATGTGTGTGAGAATGAGGAGCCTCAGAAACCCGCATAAAACACCAGGTGGACAAGACAGCCTGCCCGTAATTCCAGCTCTGGAAGGTGGTCACAGGGCCTTCCCAGAGCAAGACTAGCCATGTCAGTGAGCTCTGGGTTTGATTGAGAGACCCTTCCTCATTGGATGAGATGAAAGAGTGATGGAGGATGATTCCTGACGTCAACCTTGGGTCTCCACATATGTGTGCATGCAGGTGTGTGCATCCATACACATGCAAAGGTGTGAATATGTATGTGCTCACACCACATACAAAACACACACACAAAAAAAAAGGGTGGGGGGAATGAGAAATTATGAGTAGGCAAGTAGTTTTTTCTGGTGTTGGCGGACCTGATCCCTTGAGTACCAATGGCTTATGACAGACTCAGAGGCTTGTAGCTCCAAACCCTGAGAACTATTGGCTGATAAGGCAGGGGCCCCATGGCTGGAATTGACTGCTCTGCAGCTCTTCACTGCAGCTGGTCATTACCAGCAGTCTCTGTCTTTAGTGCTGTTGTGCCCAAGTGAAGGTCCCGGCAGTGGTGACTGAGATAGCTCTGGAGCCTCAGGTGTCGGGACCTGCTACCTTTGTAGTGACCGGTGTTACAGTTCCTGGGCCTTGGTCACCAGGATCTTTAGCCCTTATGGCTTGGCAGCTCCCCGGAACGTGTTCAGTAACTGGGGCCCACAGTCCCTCATCTTTGACTCTTCACAGCCTTTTGGATACTCCTATTATTCTGTACTGTTTCTGCTATCTCTGTTCCCATCCACCTCTGACCTCCAGTGGCTTTCTGAAATGTTTTTTGGGGTTTTTGTTTTGTTTTGTTTTGTTTTTGAGGACCTCAAACTTGAGCATGACCTTGAATTTCTACACAGTGCTGGGGATGGAACCCGGGACTTCGTGCATGCCAGGCAAGCAGTCCATCAGCTGAGCTGCATCCTAGCTCCTAGCTACCTTTTTGATGTTGTTACTGTTGCTGCCACCACACAGCATTGCCACTGTCTCCTCTTTGTGTTACCACCTCAGCCTACCTCTCCATGATAAAGATCACAGACAAGAAAACATCACCTTTTATGTGGCCCAAGGTTACAAAACCACAAGGCAGCCTAGGAGGGTGTCTCCTGGCTGACTCAAAACAGTAAGCCAAACAGGTGGCTTATAAAGTCAGAAAGGGAATATGACATGCAAATGAAGGAATGTTTTTGCACCCTTCATAACGCAGCTTCCAGCTCCACTAGCCACAGGCCCCACATAAGGACCAATCACAGGCCTTGTGTAAGGACCAGTTACAAGTCCAGCATTGCACCGGTCACTGGCTGCTACATCTCCCCCTCCTCCTCCTCCTCCTCCTCCTCCTCCTCCTCCTCCTCCTCCTCCTTCTCCTTCTCCCCCTTCTGCTTCATCTCCTTCTTCCTCTTCCTCTGCTTCTGTAGGACAGAATGGCCTCAAACTTGTGATCCTCTGCTTTACCCCCCCCCCAAGTGCATTTGTTACTGTACCCGGCTCTTTCCTCAACCCACCATGAGTGGGAATAGCTTCAGGGTCACCCAACGTTCACAGAGCCTTGTCTTGCTTGGACTGCTGCTATAATGACCATTTAGCCAGTCAACAGGAGAGGGGACACTCAGGTGACAGCTCCCTGCTCAAGGCGGCCCATCATAGGCAAGGACCTGACAGGATCAAAGGGCCGAAAACCACCTGTCCCCAACAGCTTTGCTTATTTGAAGGAGAAATAAATATTCAGGGTGTTTACAGTAAAGATCAGTCACCGGAGCTTTGAGATGGCTCAGTGGGTAAAGGTTCTTGTCCCCTAATGAGGCAAGCCTGTCAACCTGAGTTTGATATCCAGCACCATCTAAAGAGAGAATGAACTCCACAAGGTTGCCCCCCGACCTCCAAAGGCATGCTGTGATGCAAACACACATATAGTAAGTGAACTAAAAAGATCCATCGCTGGCATTATTGATAACACTTAACAGTGTTCAGCTTGACAAAATGCCTCCAGTGAGACACCCTGCTCAAAATAAGATGGAAGGTGGAGTCATGATCCTTGGGGCTCTTGGTTGGCCACACACCCATGGGCATATGGGCAGCATCAATTGAACTCAGTAGGGTTGTTAATAACAAGATAATATAAGACGTGAAGCTGGAGGCTGTCCTAGTTTGCATCTGTTGCTGTGATAAACTTTGAACCAAAATCAACTCCGGGGGGTGGGGGGGAGAAAGGGTTTATTTGCCTTATGATTACAATCCATCATGGAGGGAGGCCCAGGCAGGAGCTTGAAGCAGAAACTATGGAGGAACAGTTTACTGGCTTGCTTCTCTGCTCACATCAGCCTGTTTTCTTATAGAACCCAGGCCCATCACCCCAGAGGTGGCACCACACTCAATAGGCTGGGCCCTCCCACATCAATCATAAACCAAGACAATGCCCCACTGACGTACATACCCAGAGGCCAATCTGTTGAAGGCAATTCTCCAGCTGTGGCTCTCTCCTCCAAGGCATGGCAAGTTGCCAACCAAGATTAGGCATCACAGAGTGATGGGGTTTGGGGGACCAGGAGAATTGGAGGGAGGTACTGGTAGAGATAGACATACATACATATGTATATATAAATGTACAGACTTTCAAGGAATAAAAATGTATTAAAAACACAAGGCAAGAAACAATCTCACTTATCTCATCTTCAAGGTGACACATTGGTAACAAGGATGGGTGTCCACAGATGGAGTCAAGCTAGTTAAGAGTGCATGATAGATAAAAGGAAGATGTCTCCCATCAGGACAGGACTTCCTGGGGTGATCAGAACCTATCAGAGCTGCCACAGCCAGTCATCTGGTAGGAGTGAAGATATTCTGAAGGGACACTGTGCTCTCCCTTGGGCCATCAGACATGAAGCAACAGGCCCCAAGATGATGGAATCTCCCAGGAACCTCATGCTGGGAGAAGGGAAAGGCTGAATCCTGGTGCCAGGCAGAGGGAGAGTTTGTCTCTTCCAAAGGGATTTCGTACAGTGAGGACTGAACCTCATGGTTAGACCCAGAAAATGGGTCACTGGACCTCTTTACTCTTCTTCCCAACACGACTACACAGAATAAATATTCTTTATCTGATTTTCACTGCTGTCAATTGTTTAATTGGTCTGTTGAGCATGGGTGGCCACCATCTGGCTTGTTAAAGAGTGGTCAGGGCCCAGACTCTGACCCTAACTCCAGTAACAGCACTAATACACTTTGTGTGTGTGTGTGTGTGTGTGCGTGCGTGCAGTTGGAGACCAGTGGAGATGTTGGCAACTTCCTCCATCACTCTTTGTCTTATGTTTTAGACAAGGTCTGTCACTGGACCGGAACCCACAGATTCGGCTAGAGTAGGCGCAGTGAGCTCCCTGTCTCTGCCTTCCCAATGCTAGGATTACAGTCATACACGGCTGTACCTGGCCTTTTTAAGAATGTGGATTCTGAGGGAGTGAATTAAGATATCCATGCTTTCATGGCAAACACTTTGCTGACTGTGGCTCAAAGTGAAGGGTTGACAGAGACTACTGAAGGGCAAGGCTTGAGAGCCAGCAGGATGGATGGTGTCTTTGGTACTGAGTAGGTGGTGCGTGGTGGCTCTGACCCTAACTCCTGCAGGAAGCAAGCAAGTGTGGCAGTCCATGAGTAAGACAGCAACCCAGTGTGGCTCTCATCCCTCTCGTTGGCCTTGCTGTCCTGGGCAGACACCGCCAGCAATGCTGATTGGCTGATCCAAACACTCCAGAACCTAGCCAATCTTCTATTCGCCTCTGGCTTACACTTTAGCGACCAGCTAATCCATCAGTCTGGATCATCTGGGATATGGTGGCCACATCAACATCCTGACCATGTCTTAGCTGCTGGGGTTCCATGTAGACCAATGAGCTTTTCTGAGGAATAGCTCTGAGACACACCGAATGTACTTTGCGTTTTCCTGATAGAGTGAAGGTCATACAGGGCAGGAGTGCATCACCCTTTTATGTTTTCATAGCCTATCATTGCTTTTCTCTTGCGTTCAGTTGCAGACAGAAATAAACCCTTGCTGCACTGACTTGGAAGGAGTTCCCTGAGTAAAGAAAGCGGGAGAATTCAAAACCTCAAACTATGGACCTTTGGCTCAGAGGCAAGTCCTGCTAAGGAAAAGAAAAGAATTAGAATAAAGGTTATGTGCTCTAGATTGTCCCAGGGAGAGCAGGAATCATTGAGGATGTTGGAGGGAGCCACTTCAACAATATTCACTGGCCACAGAGTCCCCCAAAGAGTAATAAAAGTGAGCAGTGAGCAGTGTGTGGTCATTATCCAGAAACTCTGGGAGCTTGTAGGTTTTAGAATGAATGCAACTGTCTTCTTATGGTTTAGGACAGACTCCAGGCTGAGGACTGGTCCCTTTGAAGTATTGGGCATGTATAATGCAAATTATACTGGCAAATTGTTATATACTGTCTGTGCTTCCTTTTTTAAAGCAATTTATTTTTATTCTGTGTGCATTGGTGTTTTGCCTGCATGCATGTCTGTGTGAGGGTGTCAGATCTGGGAGTTAACAGACAGTTGTGAGCTGCTGTGTGGGTGCTGGGAATTGAACCCGGGTCCTCTGGAAGGCTAGTCAATGCTCTTAACTGCTGAACCATCTCTCCAGCCCCCTGTTTGTGCTTCTTGGGAGCTGGTTCTCAGAACGAGAGACGGATGCCTTCACCTCAGATCCAAGCATGATTGTTTTAAGTGTTCTTCAAAACTCCCTCCTGGGTCAGGCTGGCCTCCTGGCCCCGAACCAGGGAGAAAGGAGAACAGCTAGTGGGAAGAGTGTTAAAAACACCGTGCCCTTGAGAACAGCTAGAAGGTAAACGATTTCGAACCAAGGTTACCGCTGTTTGGTTTTTTTTTTTTTGTTTTTTGTTTTTTGTTTTTCGAGACAGGGTTTCTCTGTGTATCTTTACGCCTTTCCTGGAACTCGTTTTGTAGCCCAGGCTGGCCTCGAACTCACAGAGATCCGCCTGGCTCTGCCTCCCAGTGCTGGGATTAAAGGCGTGCGCCACCACCACCCGGCAAGTTACCACTGTTTATATGGTGGTTTGAAAATGCCTGTGGCAGGGACAAGAATACAGGAACTTGCCTGCAGAAACGCCATTCTGTTCCACCCCAAAATCTCTCTAGTGGGAGCCCCAGCAAGACCATCTCGTCAGGGCTCTTGCAGTCATTTCTTAGGATGCTGTCTCCTCTGCTCGCTGTCCGTTCCTTTAGTTTTACTGACTGCCTTGTTTTATAGATTTACTCATTCAAAGCATGGCGTCACAGATTCATCTCTCTGGACAGAACTGTAGGTTACTTCCAGCCACCCATGACTCAGGCTGAAGGTGACTGATGACAGCATCCTACAGGAGAACTAACTTTCGGCTTGAGGGGTCGGGGATGTGCGTCCCCTTCTTTCCTCTAACATCTACCCAGTCTCTAAAACATCTGCCATCAGACCAGCTGCCTCCAGTAGCCAGAATGTGGTCTTTTTTCTAGTGACATGTGTGACCTTGTTTCTCCAGATCATTTCCTCTTTGGAGTCATATAGTAGCAGAAAGGCATAATTCCCAAACCTAAAATATAGAAAAATTAAATTGTTTGTATGACAAACTATATTTAAACCCAAAATCATAGGTCTAGGGTTTGGGCTGGTTAGTTTTTGTTTTTTCAATTTGACACAAGCTAGAGTCATCGGGAAAGAAGGAACTTTAATTGAGGGAACGCCTCCTGATGGTTGTGGGCGTGTCTGTGTGTGGGGTCTTCTTGATTGACGGTAGATGAGGGAGGAGCCAGCCCATTGTAGTCCATGCCATCCTTGGCAGGTGGCCTTAAGGTATATAAAAAAGCAAACTAAACCTGGCGGTGGTGGTGGTGGTGGTGGTGGTGGTAGTGGTGGTGGTGGTGCACACCTTTAATCCCAGCACTCAGGAGGCAGAGGTGGGTGGATCTCCAAGTTCAAGGCCAGCCTGGTCTACAGAGTGAGTTCCAGGAAAGGCACAAAACTACACAGAGAAACCCTGTCTTGAAAAACCAAAATAAATAAATTAATTAATTAAAAAAAAAAAAAGCAAACCAAGAGAGCCAGTAAGTAAACGACATTCCTCCACAAGTGTCTTCTCCAGTTCCGGCATTCATGGTTCTGCCCTCCTTGAGTACCTGCCTTGATGTCCCTTGGTGATGGGAATATGATCTGGAACCAAATAAACTCTTTCCCCTGGGTTGCTTTTTGTCACAGCAGTAGAAGAAAACAAACTAAGACAGGGTTCCTATGAAAATTTTAATTTTCAAAAAATGTACTTAGTACATCTTTTTTTTTTTAAGCAACTTTTTTATTCAATAGAAGCAGTTCATTTTCACAAAGAAAACAGGACTCAAGATATGCAATTGTGGGCTTTGGAGTGTAGGGGCACCTTCCCCAGGGGAGACAACTTTGGTCTCTGTGTCTTGCTGGACACCTTGTGGGTTGATCTGACATGGGTAGATCCATTCAACCTGGGTGTGACAGGCCCATCAGCAACAATGAAAAACCTCAGGGAAATAGAAAAGGTGTGAGGGCAGTTTACAACTGTAACTGTTGCCACAAAGCAAACTCCAGAAGAAACCCTTTCAGCTCTGGGATGTATCTTTTCTTTGCTTGAAGCCGAGGACGTCTATGAAGCATCTTCTTCCACTCCTTGAAGTCTGCAGCCATGCAGACATTCTCAGGTCTCCACAGAACTGTTCTTGCTAGAGGTGGTGTCCTCGCTGGTTTTACGTCAGCTTGACACAAGCCAGAGTCATCCGAAAGGAGGGAACCTCAACTGAGAAAAATGTCGCCTTAAGATCCAGCTGAGGGGCATCTTCTTAATTAGTGATTGATGGGGGAGGGCCCAGCCCATGGTGGGTGGGGCCATCCCTGGGCTGGTGGTCCAGGGCTCTATAATAAAGCAGGCTGAGCAAGCCATGAGGATGTACAAGTCAGTAAGAGTACTCCTCCATGGCCTCTGCATCAGCTCCTGCCTCCACGTTCCTGATCTGTTCGAGTTCCTGCCCTGACTTCCTTCAGTGGTGAACTACAATGTGGACGTGTAAGCCCAATAAACCCTTTCCTCCCTAACTTGCTTTTGGTCATGGCGTTTCACCACAGCAACAGAAACCCTAACTAGACAGTTGTACCCCGAAAGAAAGACACCATTGGCAGACCCTGGAGCAACGGGACTCTCCTGAACATAGGACCACAGAGTGAGGTCTGCCATTGCTGCCAGACTTTACAAGCAGAAGACATCGATCTCAGTAGTTATCACAGGCGACATAACAGAGTTGTGCTGTTGTGGACCACGTGACGCTGGAAATGGATCAGGGACAAAGAGAATGATGAGGAAAGTTCTTCTGGACCAGACTCAAAAGAGATGATGCCAGGTGCTACCACCCGGGGACCTTAAGCACTAGCTGCTCAGCAATGTAAAGTTGGTTGCTAATACCAGGCTCTCTCAGCAGCAGTATTTACATCCGCAGTGGGGTGCGTGCGTGCGTGCGTGCGTGCGCGCATGCGTCGGGTGATGGGGAGGGCAGGCACCTGCCACAGCTTGTGTGTAGAGGTCAGAGAGCAGCTCTGGGAGTTGGGTCTCTCCTTCCATCATGTAGGTGCGGGGCATCAAACTCTGGTTGTTCGGTTTGGTTGCAGGAGCCTTCACTCACTAAACCACCTTGCAGACTTTCATTTTTGAGACTTCTTGATTGAGCTAGACCGGCTAGCCTTGACCCCCAGGGATCCTTTGGTCTTTGCTTCCTTGGTGCTCAGTTTTCAGGTTTCTTTGTGTAGCTTTGGAGCCTGTCCTGGATCTCGCTCTGTAGACCAGGCTGGCCTCGAACTCACAGAGATCCGCCTGCCTCTGCCCCCGAGTGCTGATATTAAAGGCGTGAGCCACCACCGCCCGGCTGGGTCCAGCTTTTTTTTTTTTTTTTTTGTTGGTTTTTCAAGACAGGGTTTCTCTGTGTAGCTTTGCGCCTTTCCTGGAGCTCACTTGGTAGCCCAGGCTGGCCTCGAACTCACAGAGATCCGCCTGCCTCAGCTTTTTTATATGGTTACTGGGGAACTAAGTTCTGTCTTCAAGCTTACGTGGCAAGTGTTTTACCGATGACAGCCATCTTTCTAGCCCCTGCAGTGATGTTTTAATTAAGCGTGTAGGTTGTATGTTAATATCTGGATTTTTATGTATTTTTTGATGCAGCGTCGTACCAAGTAATTCAGGTTGAACTCAAACTTGTCGTGTTGCTCAGGCTGGCTACCTGTGTACCAGCAATCATCATGCCTCAGCTTCCTAAGTGCTGGGATTAGAGATGTGCACCACTATACATGACTGGTTCTTTTTACTTTTATGTATGTTTCTGAATTCAGGTTTAATCTTCTGCGAGTAGACCCTGGGATGCCAATGCAGAGTCTAAAGCATGAGAACCCCTCGAGGATCATTCAGGCGAAAACCTGCGTAGCTGTGATTTCCGCCTCTGGTGAAGGTGAAGTGTCTCTGGATGGGCTGTGCCTTGCCCGTATACGTGATGGACACCCCCCCCCCCTTTAATTTTCTGGGGCGGGGCCAGCCTTGTTTGGGGGACCAGGTTTGGAGGCCGTGGCAGAGCCTGGCACTCGGTTGGAGGCATTGCAGCAGCACCCCAGCTGGGCCACCTCCAGATCGTGGTGACTGGAGCCAAAGGGCGCAGCAGCAGTTTGCACTCCTGATTTAGAAATGTGAGGCATTGACAGGCACCCAGCAGATCTGCACCCTGCTGCCCTGCTGGCTTCGCCTCCAGGACATTGTGTTTACTCACGAATCTAAAAGGAAATATTTACTTTAAAAGCAAACAGTTTTAGGCAGCTGAGTAAATGCTGGCAGATCATTTTACACAGTCTCTCTACGGTCCAGACAGACTCCAAATGAACACTCTCCTTTCATAGAGGGAACCACCAGGAGCCTTCGTTCACTCATGCAAGAATGATTGAATGAGGACCAGCAAAGTGACTCAGTGGGGAAACGTACTTGCTGCCAAGCCTGATGACCCAAGTTCGAGTCCCAGGTCCCATCTACTGGAAGAAGATAACCAACTCTGGAAGCTGTCTGCTGACTGAGACACATGCACACATGCACACACCTCTCCAACCCTCTCAGCAAACAACTAAAACAAGACTTTTATTTTTTAGATAAAACTATTTTTAAGACTAAAAGAATGAACGAAGGACACACATCTGAGCTGCCTTGGCCTCAGCTGCCTAGATGTTTTGGTTTCTGCTGCCTCTCACTTCTTTTTCTTCTTTTTTTGTTTTGTTTTGTTTTGTTTTCTCTTTTTCTGAGACAGGGTTTCTCTGTGTAGCCCTGGCTGCCCTGGAACTCACTCTGGAGACCAGGCTGGCCTCGAACTCAGAAATCTGCCTGCCTCTGCCTCCTGAGTGCTGGGATTAAAGGTGTGAGCCACCCACCACCACCCAGGTTTGATGCTCCTTCCTTTGTGCACACCCTGCTCCAAATTCACTCTGCCCCCTAAGTCTACTTCTGGGCTTCAGAGTTCTGACTCTTTCTAAGAATGTCTCTCGGAGCCTCCTGGTCGGCACATGGAATTCTAAATTTCATTTCTCACCCTGACAGATTCAAGACACTCTAAGCCTTGAACTGAACTCACTCCCCGGAGCTCTTCAGTCCTCTGTCGTATCCTTCTGGGCAGCTGTAGCTGTGAGCACAAAGCCATTAGCTGTTCTCTGACGGTGACATAAAGTGGCTGACTGATTGTTCACAGTCCCAGTCATTCTTTTTTTCCAAGGACCTAAAGCCATCACAGAATCCAGCCATCAGGAAACAGCACCATGTCTCTTTCTTTCCTTTTTCTTTTTCTTTTCTTTTCTAAACCAAAATTCACTTTAAGTGCATGTGAATGTGCTGATTTATAAAAACATACAATTTTATTTTTAGCCTGGCAGTGGTGGTGCACATCTTTAATCCCAGAACTCTGGAGGCAGAGGCAGGCCAGTCTCTGTGAGTTGGAGGCCAGCCTGGGCTACAGAGCGAGATCCAGGACAGCCAGGGCTGTTACACAGAGAAACCTTGTCTCAAAAAACAAACAAACAAACAAACAAAAAGCATTTATTACTGAAAATGATGGATACAATCATCTGTATTTATCAAGTTGCTGTGTCACTTACCCTGTGAAGAGTCATAGAAACACCTGTTCACCTAGACAGGGCGATGACAAACTGAAGGACAGATTCCATCCACATTTGTCTTGGTGAACCAGTGAATTTGCTGAGCGTTGTTTACTGAAGCTTGAGTGACAGTTTCTTACACAAGTATAGATGACCGTTGGAGTCATTACATCACCAAGAAGCCACTCTCCCGGGGATGACCATTCACAGCACCCAGGCCGCTAGCATCCCCTACACGATTGACCAGCATCCCCACTGCCCTCTCCTCCCTCCCATCAATGAGAGACTGTTTCTAGAACCTCCGGAAGGAACCTCTGAGCTTTAAGTCTCACCAGTTTTAAAAGTTTCTCGTGACTTTCATGAGCCCCATGAGGGTCTTTTCTCCCCCACAAGGGAATATTTTAATTCAGTAACAGCTATACATCACATTTAGCTATCTTCAGCCTGAAGCACATTAAAAAAATAAAAACGGATCGGAATAGAAAATTCGCCTGCATACAGCCAAATATTGCACATACCTCTGTGGATAAACAGTGTGAAGGCTGTGGTAATAGAAGTTTGTGTAAAGTGCTGGCTTAATAAAAAGAAGGTGGAGGTGGTACTGCATAGACACTCTGCTCTGTTTTCTTTCTCTCTCTCTCTCTCTCTCTCTTTCTTTTTTTAAAGACAGTCTCACTGTGTGGCTCTGACTTGGAACTAGATATGTAGGGCAGGTTATCCTTGAACTCACAGAGATCCGCCAGCCTCTGCCTCTCGAGAGCTGTGTGTGCCACCATGTCTGGCCTCGGCGTCTACTCTTAAGCTACGACCTTTTAAAGACATTGGTGCCCTACCCCACATCCCACAGGAAGTGTCCATGTCTTGAGAGATACTCTATTTTTAGAGTAGTTTTAGAGTCACAGGAAAATTAAACAGAAAGTGCCGTTTTCATGTGACTCCTGCACTCTCGATGGTGATGCTGTTGCCACTGACAAACAAATATCTACATGTGTATGATGTCACGTCTTCACCGTGGCAGTGTTATACATAATGTATTGATTCACTTTGCTGGAGTCCCTGTGCCCCATCCATCTCTCCCTCCCTAGACCCATTCCCCTGCAATACTGATATTTTTAGCATCTCTCTCTCTAATTTTTGTTTTCTGAAATGTAGAAAGTTGGGGTGTACCAGATACAGCATTTTCAGATTCATTCTATCACAATTATGTTTCCGCTATATCTCTTTGTGTATGTGTGTGTGTGTGTGTGTGTGTGAGAGAGAGAGAGAGAGAGAGAGAGAGAGAGAGAGAGAGAGAGAACCTTGGGAATTGGTCTTCTACTGTCCCTTATGTGAGGCAGTATCTCTTGGTCTCTGCTGCATATGCCAGGCTAGCTGGCTTGAGAATTTCTCTCTCTCTCTCTCTCTCTCTCTCTCTCTCTCTCTCTCTCTCTCTCTCACACACACACACACACACACACACACACACACACACACTTTCTTTCTTTTCTTTTCTCTTCTGGGGAGGGGAGGGTGGTGAGTTGAGACAGGATTTCTCTGTGTAGCCCTGGCTGTCCTGGAATTCACTCTGTTGATCAGACTGGCCTTGAACTCGGAGATCTACCTGCCCCTGCCTCCCAAGTGCTGGGATTAAAGGCGTGTGCCACCACCACCCAGCATCGGCTTGGGAATTTCTAGGAGCCCGTTTCCATCTCCCATTCCACCACAGGAACACTGTGATTGCAGACAGACGTTCCTGTGTCCAGCATTTGCATGGATTCGGGGGCTTCGAACCCTAGTTCCCCTGCTCACACAGCGAGCACCTTCCCCACTGAACCATCCCCCGAGTTCCTCCGTGCCTTTTTGTGACTCCATAACTCTGTTTTGATTTTGTTTCATTGTAAGTACCAGACAAGTTCCTGTTATATGTGAGTGTTAAGGACATTTTAATTGCTTCCAAGTCTGGGCAATCATGAATTAAACTAACAGATGTCTTTGTGCAGACAAAAGCTTTTGGTTTGCTTGGGTAAATTCCAGGGGGTGAGTTGCTGAGTCATACGGTAGGAGCCTGGTTAGTTTTGTAAGAAACTGTCAAACTGCCGTTATAAGTGGCTGTCCCACTTTGTGTTCCCACCAGCAAGGGACAGATGCTTCATACCGTCATTAACATTCGGTGTTTGGGGGAGTGTTCTGAATGTGAGTTGTTCTCGTGGGTATACAGTGGTATCTCATTATTGTTTTCAGTTGATATCTCCTGTGATACACGGTGTTGGGCATCTTTTTGCATGCTTATTGTCCATATGTGTATAGTCTTTGGTGGGGCATCTGTCCACATCCTTTTCCTTCTGTTGAATGGAGTCGGCCGTTCTCCTGTTGAGTAATTCTAGCACCCAGAAGACAAAGGCTGTAGAATTACCTCAAACTGAAGGCCACCCTCTCCATGTAGGGAGCTCTAGGCCAGCTTGAGTTATAGAGTGAGAGTCTGTCTCGAAAGCATACCAAAGGCTGGAGAGGTGGCTCGGTGGTTAAGAGCACTGGCTGCCCTTCCAGGAAACTCAGGTTCTGTTCCTTGCACTCGCACAGACGCCAACAACCGCCTGTAACTGCAGTTCTAGGGGATCTGATGACTTCTGGCCTCCCGTGGGACTGTGTGCATGTGGTACACATACATACATGCAGGCAAAATAATGATACACATAAAACAAAAATAAATAAATCTTTTTGAAAAACAGTTCTTGTAAACTTAACGAAATTGTAAATAAAATGTATAAGTTATAAATAAAATGTACAACTAGTTGATTTGACAATGTACTTTCAATTGCTAATATTTCAACTTTGGTTTTGTTTTTTCATTTAATTTTTTTGTTTTGTTTTGTTTGTTTTTCTTTTCTTTTTTCTTTTTCTTTTCTTTTATTTTCTTTTTTTTTTTTTTTTGAGACAGGGTTTCTCTGTGTAGCTTTGCGCCTGTCCTGGAACTCACTCTGTAGCCCAGGCTGGCCTTGAACTCACAGAGATCCACCTGCCTCAGCCTCCCGAGTGCTGGGATTAAAGGTGTGCACCACCACCCAGCCTTCATTTAATATTTTTGAGTCAGTGTTATTTCTCTGGTCTGTCACACTTTTTAGAAAAATGTCAGAATGCATGTGGACCCTTTGTGGGAAAGCCATTCTGTGTGGAAAACCAGCGGCCATTGGCAGCTCTGGTGGCATTGGATGGACGCTCGGTGTCTATGCTGGATAGCAGCCGTTGGAATCTCGTAGTCCTGGTATGGGAGCGGTAGGATATTTGCACTGAGCAGGCCCTAAAAGGTTACCGAATGCCATCCCTCAGCTCATAGTTCGGAAAGCTGAACGCAGAAAACAGCAGCTGGTGTTGCTGTCACCATCCTCCCCATAATGATCTACATTTGTCTGCCATTTATCAAGCTGCTACAGGGATTACATCCTGTGGAGATGGCTGGTCTGGCAAACAGGTAGTGCCTGGGCTGCAACTCAATTCAGGTCTCTCTCTCTCTCTCTCTCTCTCTCTCTCTCTCTCTCTCTCTCTCTCTTTTTTCGAGACAGGTTTTCTCTGTGTAGCTTTGGAGCCTGTCCTGGATCTCACTCTGTAGCCTAGGCTGGCCTCGAACTCACAGAGATCCGCCTGGCTCTGCCTCCCAAGTGCTGGGATTGAATGCGTGTGCCACCACCGCCAGGTCACACTGTGGTCTCTTTTGCCACCACAGTCACATAGGCATGGTTGTCCTCCAGATCCAGTACCTTGAACTATATATCCTAGGTGAGAGAATCAAGTCCTGAACAACAATGGAGGTCTTGACTCAATGCTCTGTATGGGTCTAGACTTGAGAAGTATCTGAACGGCTGGCATAGATAAGTGTTCACTGCTGGCCCAGTCATCTGCAGCCAGAGTCACAGGAGAATCTAGAGGCTCTGACTGGAATCTGATGGTCAGAAGAGGACCCTGTGTTCCAAGGAGAGAGCACTTGTCCCCCAGAAGGGACAGGGTTGCTGGCTGACAAAGCACTCTGTGTTCTCTATAATGTGCTCTGTGCTCTCTATATGCAGAAGTTCATTCAGAAGGACACCAAGGAGTTTTGAAGCAGGAAGAGGCCCCGCCCTACTGTTGATCAAGGACAGGTATTAGAAAGATGTTTAGGATGGATAGCAAACAGAGGGGCTAGGAATGTGGCTCAGTTGGAAGAGTGTTTGCACAGCGTGCACACAGCCCTGGGTTCGACTCGCAGCACACGTAAAGTCGGGTAGTCGTGTGTACTTGCAATCCCAGCTCTCCAGGCATAGAGGCCGGAGAGTCAGAAGTTCCAGGTCCTCCTTGACTACACGGCAAATTCGAGGCCAGCCTGGGCTACAAGAGATCCTGTCTCAAAAACAAACTAACCACCGCTAGGAACCACAAGCTGGACAGTGAAGGGAAACTTTCCCGGGCTGGGAAAGCGAAAGCAAAAGCAAAGGGAGGAAGTGCTTGACCTTGTCTGAAAACCGAAATGTACAAATAAGGGAACAGTGAATCGGAAACAGCTCAGGAAGGGGCCAATCCGGAACCGGACGCAAGTGCAGTGAATTGTAGTTACCAGGGCTGACACTGCCATGCAGAAAACAGGATGCCCAGATGCGTCCAGGCTTCAGGTAAAAAAGGGCGTTGAGTGGCCATCATTCTACGAAAGGGTCCTTTGTTGTGTATCTTAAATATAACTGGGCACTTTGTATTTACGTTTGCTAAATCTGGTCATCATTTCGTGTTTTGTTTGTTTCGTTTTGAAGACAAGAGTCTCACTGTAGTCCAGGCTAGCCTCAAATTCGATGTGGCCCAGGGTAACCTTAGATTTCTGACTCTATTGCCTCCATCTTTGAGAGCTAAGACTATAGGTGTGTGCCACTATACCTGGTTAAAGCAGGGTTGGGGGTGGAGCCCAGGGCTTTGTGAATGCCAGGCAAGCACTGTACCAACTGAGATGCACCCCGCACCCTGGCAGGCTTGAAGGGGGCACCAAGGAAGGCTCCACAGCTGGAGGCTGTCGATCTAATGCTAGCCCCGGCACCTCGTGCATTTAAAATGTAGGCAAGGAAAACCCAATGCCCAGGATGAGGAGCTATGCGCAATGCCACCGGATTCCTCTTCCGTTCCCCACAAAGTGAATCCTGTTATAGAGTGTCAGTGCGTCGAGTGCAATCTTTAAATGTCTTCATGTCAGTCACGGGCATCTTTTGTCACCATGCCAACTCAGTTGGAACCACAGAATTCAATTAACCACATGCCCCCTTCTCTGGAGACCAGCTGAGCCATCAAACTGCTGGGCTTGCTGATGTCAACCACGATCTTCTCCCTCAGGGAGTCCTGACAGAAACACGGATAGGAAGGAGCAGACAGGAATCTGATATGTGCAAACGTGTTACCCGCCCTCTTTCCTCCCTCCTCTGCTGAGAGCGTTGTGGGGCTGGGCCTCAGGAAGCCACACACAGCCCTGGGTTTCCTGGCCAGCTGTGAAGGAGCTCTGTAGCCTTCACAGCCAGGAGGACCCTGCGGGAGATATTAGAAGCAGACTCTCTCAGCAATTTTCACTCAACAGAAGAGAGACCCCTGGGAGAAACACATCCTCTCCACGACATTAGTTCAGATGGCATCGTCTGTTTCCACGCTTCCAGGTTTCACACTCTCCGAGTCCAGGGAAAATTTTAAAAATGAGATGTAATGTGGGATCCTCCTCTAAAATCCTGGCACGTACTAGAGGTAGCAAGAATCTCCTTTTCTTTCTAGAAGCTTCCGCATCGACTATATCACGGATGATTCTTCCTTAGGATTACTGCTGAAGAGCTTAGGTAGCTTCCACTCCCCCACCCCTACCTCCATCCCCACCCCCCCACAGAGGGTACCCACAGTCCTGTGTACATTCAGTGTATCTTCACCTATGCCTCTCACAGCATAGCCAAGGTCATAGGTCTCCACACTGGTCAGCCATAGCAAACCACCCACAGTATCCTCCATTACCACCCCACCCCCATTCAGGGGTCTCTAGGACCTTGTGCTTGTCTTCCTTTCAGCCTTGGGCCTACATGGGGTCTGTCTAGATTAATTGTTTATTTGTTTGAGTCAGGGGCTTTAGTAGTCCAGCCTGGCCTTGAAGTCACTATGTATCTGAGAATGTCCTTGAACTCATGATCATTTTGCCTCTACCTCCCCAACGCTAGGGTTATAGACGTGTGCTACCAGGCCTGGCCTCCAGGGAGCTCAGTTCCTCCTCTGTTACTTCCCCCCACCCTTCACTCTATTTTCTTTTCTTTTCTTTCTTTTTTCTTCTTCTTTTTTTTTTTTGCATGTATTAATTGCAGATATTTGCTGCAGAGAGTATGACATTTCACGTACAGACGGCATACAATGGTCAGAGCCATCATCTCAATCAGAGAAATACTCTTTGTGTTAGAAACACTTCAAACCTTTCTACTAGATATTTTAAAATATGTAAGCTGGCCTAGGCGGTGGTGGCGCACCCCTTTCATCCCAGCACTCGGGAGGCAGAGGCAGGAGGATCTCTGTGAGTTCGAGGCCAGGCTGGGCTACAGAGTGAGTTTCAGGAGAGCCAGGACTGTTTCACAGAAAAACTCTGTCTTGAAAAACAAAAAACAAACAAACAAAAAATCCCGAGCCAGAACGATAATAACAATGAATAGTTGTTGAGCAGTTTCCCTCCTGAGTATGTACAACAGAGGATGTTCCTCCTTCTAGCCAATTGCACTTGTGTCTGGTCACCAGTCTCCCTCCCTCCCTCCCTCCCTCCCTCCCCCACATCCCAGTCCTTGTACCACCAGGCCACTCTCCGCATTGATGAAACAGCTACTCTTAACACGTTGTCCCCAATCTGTCTGTTTCCATAGCCCGTTCCTTATCATGTGGGGGCTGCTCCAAGTCAAGGACTGTGATTTTAGCCCTGACTGGCAGGGCCCTGCTGGGGCACACAACAGAACTCACTAACGATTTCAAATCGGGTTTCAAAATAATTCTAATGCCGAAACAAATAAAGGCTTCCTATCATTTCTTAAAAGTGTTTATTACATGTATTTATTTAATTCGCGTGTATGTGTGCATGCCAGGGCACGAGTGTGGAGGTCAGAGGACGACTTAGAGGGAGTCACCGCTCTCCTTCTCTCCTTCCACCAGGTGGCTTCTGGGAACTAAACCCAGGTCGGCCGGATTGGCGGCAGAGGCCCCTATCCACTGAGCCATCTTGCCGGCCCTTCTGTCCTTCCTCCATTCTTCACGGCAGAGGCAGAGAGAGCATCCATGTAGATCCTGACTCTAC
>CABHPP010138910.1:13055-27676 GCA_902168425.1 Peromyscus attwateri | reverse complement strand
GGAGCAGAGCTTGTGGCGCTGTCCAGGCTCTGGGTGCTGAACAATATTGGGCGCAGATGCTACAAACGTTGAAAATTGCCACTGGCTTAATTTTCACCACAGCCTCTAAATCTGAAGGATTGGCAGTGGTGCTCTTACTGTGGCAATTCATTGTCTAAATCGCACCGCTGTTCAGATCTATCTCCCCTTACATCCTGTGTCCATGAATGTCCCAGTGCTCAGAACCTTCTTAATCCCTGCCTTTGATTTCAGTGCAGAGCTGTTTCTTCTTAGTTAGTCCTGGTATTTGGATCTCTACCTTCCTTGTTTGCACACTTTCACACTCTTTGTGGCTCTTACTGATTTTAAAAATTGAAACCGTGGCATCGTGTTTTCTGCAAGAATTGAAATTTTAAGGCTGTGAGAGTGAGAAATGTGTGTCTTACACTTCTCTTATAAGTTGAATTCTGTTTAGGGAAATACAGACTGGGAATGCAGGATTCCTAGCACAAGTTTTCTTGGTGAAGGCTGCTACCAGGAACCTTTCCCTGGGAATAGTTAATAGTTTTAACTAAAAATAAAATGAGAAGAAGAAATAAATAAGGAAAGACCACATCCACTGGGAACCTCCTGAGCCCCTGAGTAGTTCCAGAAGATTCATAAATTTCTGGTCCACTAAGAGATCTTGAGTGTCTTCCTTTTCAGAGGGAAATAGAAGCATCAATAACCATTAGTGCACATTTTAACTATTTGGATCTTATACACACAAAAAATTAGAGGAAATTACAATTAAGTAGGAGTGTTTCCTGTTACTGTAATTTGGGGCTAGTGTTTAAATAAGCTGTTAGTTCTGCATACTTTTTCAAAAGCATAGTGTTTCTCATTTTTAATGCTATTCTCACTTTTTGAGATTTAATTCTTCCTCCAAGAATCAAACTTTTCCCTTATTTCCTGGCTATGAATGATCCAAAGCTGCCTGTTTCCTCTTTGTTTCCTTCTAGCTTTATATTGCCTACTTTCAACAAACTACTTCTACACAGAAGACATTTCATTTCTCTGTGTGTTATGATATATCTGTCTGCTGGAGTATCTACATACCTGTATTACATGTTTGGTGATCACCTTCCCCAGCCCTCACACAAAAAGCCTGCAGTGAATAAGAAGGATAATCTAGCAGAACCGCCTTTCTTAACAAACTTGCCCAAAGCTATTGCCTACAGTGACTTTCCTGACTTCAGCCTCTCTGCAAGTCAAAGGTGAACCCCATTAAAATCCTCACTTTTGCCTCCCACTTGAATTCTGAAATGAGTTCAATCTGGAAAAATATTTTAAAATCTCCAAGACTACTTGTTTAAAATTCACCGCTCAATGCCCAACTTTAGTCAAGAGAGCCACCATGTGGGGAGTTTTGATGACTTCAAGATCTGTTAAAGGAAGAAACCACAAACAGGAAAATTAAGCAAGCCTTCAAGAGTGCCAGCTTGCTTCCAGCTCACTGGGGTTGTGCCAACCTCACTCACTGGACCTCAAAGGTATTTGGGGTCCAACACCCCAAAATCACAGGAGTTGAGGTTGATTCCACTCACTAGAGTGAAAAACTCAGCAGAGAATTTGAGATTCTTGATGGATAAACTCCAGAGACCTGGTCTTTCTGGGTGCCATCTAAAGCCCACTTAGCCCTGCCCCATAGTGGCCCAAGTACTAAAACCCTAGAGCCAGAACAGGCTCATTTCTGCAGATATTTTCATGGCCAATGGCCGTCTTTAATTAGGACAGTTTGGCCTCTGGAGATCGGGGAAGCATTCCTATTGAGAGTTCTGGCCTGAACCCTTGGTCAGAAATATTGAGAGAAGGCTGAACCTTTGGTTGATGAGAAGTGAGGAAGGCTGTGAGAGAGAGAAAAAAGTGAGAAGCTGAGGACTGATGTTCTGAGAGCTGTGTGAGTTTGGGACTGCATCCTACTTGGTCAAATCCATCCACTGGAGCCCTTTCTGCTCTGTGGGTATCTCAAAGACCAAGAGTGGCTCCCTAACTACTCACAAGAGTAGGTATTTGCTGCTAAATTCAGGGATGCTCCAGGGCATCCTTAAAAAGCTGTGTCTGGGAGGCTTTTGAGTTTGGAGTTTTGAACTTATGTGCAGTGAGTAACCGTCAGCCAAAAAACAGTCAAGAAAGCTTCCCACCCAACACTGTCCACACTAACTGGTGTGCCAGCAAAGACTGGGTAGGAGACCAAAGCCAGCCTGGTAGACTTGTTAATTAGGCATGTGCCTGGCAACTTGGACTAAGCTGTAGGAAGGAGCCTAAGCACAGATCAGAGAGACCCTCAACAAAATAGCTGTTCCTGGGAAGAATAGGGAGGAGGAGAGGAGAAGAGAGGAGAATATGGAGGGGGAAAGGCCTTCTGATTTTTTTTAATCCGATTTCTATCCCAAGTGGATTTTTTATATCCTCCTACCAGTGACTCTGTAAAGAACATGAGGAATTTCCTGATATCCTATATATAATTGCAAATGGGGGGGGGTCAAACTTTCTAGTTAGATAGCACAAAGAAATGGAAAGATTTCTCAACACCCATATTCCTTCCTCTTCATCCTCACAGTTTGGTAGACTTCCCAGGCTGACCATTTCTCTCCAGACTACAAAACCCAGGAATGTTACATTAGCTGGAATCATATTATCATAGAAAAGATGGAAGAGCCAGGACATCTTGGAATGTAAGCTCTCACCACTGTCCTCCAACAGGCAATGGCTGAAAGTACCTGAGTCTAAGCCCCCTACTCTCTGACCTACCTGGAAAACGATCTTCAGAAATGTTTATTAGAAATGTAGAAAAGCCCTTAATTTCAAATTCCTAATATGTTGCCTCTTGTTTGCTCTGTTAGTCCTTCAGATGTGAAAACAAGTTTTGATCCAAAACAATGAACCAGCTAAAAATCAAATTAACATATTCCCTGAATTGTTTCTCCTGCCACATACATCTGCATTTCTGTTGTGGGAGCCTTGAATATTAAGTCACCACTCAATTCAAAGAACTTTTTAGCCTTCAAAGAAGTAGATTTTTGTATCAAAACCATTTTGGTCTTTGGAAACATGACCCCTGTTGAAAGTTTGAATTTACAGGTGGCTTTCCCCTAGCAAACACAATAGCATTTGCAGGGTCTTGTCTGTCAGTCAGGTTCCTGCTCTTTGAAGCATCTCCACCTGAGGAATCTGTTGAGTGGGAATCTTCATCCATCAAAGCCATGGTGAGTTAAATTATCTTTTTGCCTTTATGCAGACCAGTGAAGTGGGACTCAGTTTCCCAGGTAAGGAGATTTCTACTCCTTTCCTCCTAACCCAGTCTTTCACAGCACTCAATTTCCCTGTGTCCCTTTCCCTTTCCTTGACTACTTAGCTCTCCACCTTACACACTGCCACCGTCTCTGTGACCTTCTCTATCAGATTTTTTAATCATAAAAAGGACATGTTTGCATAAAGCATCTTTACACATTCATAGCATAAGTAATATTCAATAAAGATTTCAGAAATCATATGTTGTCTTTCTATTCTTTTCTAGTTGGCATTTAGCATAAGAACCAGGCTACTGTGAGCCTTTTTGGTGAACAAGCTTAATGCAGAACATCATCCTCCCTTGTGAATGACAGAAGTGAATTACAAGTCTGTATTCAATTTCACTCTAAACTTTTTCTCTTC
This sequence comes from Peromyscus attwateri, assembly GCA_902168425.1. Taxonomy (NCBI): domain Eukaryota; kingdom Metazoa; phylum Chordata; class Mammalia; order Rodentia; family Cricetidae; genus Peromyscus; species Peromyscus attwateri. The sequence goes on along the minus strand of CABHPP010138910.1, from coordinate 24,001 downwards.
TGACTCTTCCAGAAAATGTGATGACTAATGACTCACTGCATACTGATTCCACCTGTAGGGAAACCCAAATGTTTTGCCACAGAACATCATGACCATGGCTTACTTTGCTGCCTGCATCATTCTCTTCTGAACTCACTGTGAAGTAAGGAAAGATGAGCTTACCCATAATGTGTCATGACTTCTCTGACCTTCAGAGTGGAATGCCTCCCACTCTGAAAACAACCAGGAAGGGGAGCCTCTCCAAACCACATGAGTAAGTATTTCTCTCTAATCCAAGAAAAGAATTGCATATTTGCATGGCTAAGAAATTTGCTAATTTTTGAGACACAAAGCAGATAACATAATAAAAAAAACAGGAAGTATGTTTTGTGTTGTGGAGTTAGACCATTTCAATAGCTCCATGTACATCTCTTCTAAGGCCTAATTAAGCTGAACATGAATCTACTGGCCACCAAAAACTATAACCCAGACTTCACTGTGTGGCTCCTGCCCAAATTCTCCAGAGATTTTTAAAGTCAAGAAGAAAGTCCTCTTAACTTCAGCTCCAGTCTCTTCTCACATAAGGCTTAAATATAGGAGAAAAATCTTGAAGAGTATCTAGCAAATTCAATATCCTAAATAGTTTAGCTGACAGCTTCTGAAAACACTGAAAGAGAGATATATGTATAAAGTCTTTGTATGTAAGTCAAAAGAACATCTTACTCTGTGGCTTTTTAACATCCCAAACCTCTGCCCTCTGAGCTCTGATTCAGTCCTACCTGTCAATGAATATATGAATATTTGTAATAAGATTTTGTTTTTAAATTTGTTTTTATTATCCTTAGTACTAGTACTGCATAGTAATATCTCTGTAAATACATTTTTAATGATGGGAATCAAAACCATAGTGTGTTATGCAAGTGCTCTAACACTGAGCTACATCCCTAAACCAAGCAAATACTTTTCAAATAATATTCTTTCTACTCAAACATATATTTGCATTAAAACAAACAAACAAATAAAAACTATTACCTATCTGTTTAGACTAAAACTACATTTGTCATGAGTTTAGTCTTTGATACTTATTAATTCTTTAAATTGTTTTAAATCCTTCTTTCCAAAATGGTTCTCTGACATTGCCACTCCCCATTAGTAACAACAATAATTTAGTGAATACTTCCCATGCTAGATGCTTGGCTAATATTATTTCCCCTCATAATAGTTTTCTTTGTGGATACCAGTGCTACTTCTATTTGACACATGAGAGGCTCAGACTAAAAGAGGCTAGGGAACTTCCCCAGCTTCAAATTAAGTCTAAAAGACTCTGAAGAGTTTTAATGTCACTGGTAAATTATATTGGCTTACATATTTATTTTCTCTAGAGTTATTATAAATGTAAACTACTAGTTTAATATCAGCTTTAGTCTGTGCCTTGACTCAATAAGAAGAAAATCAACTTCTTATTAATTTTCTAATTAAAAGTCATGTATAATACAATAGAAATCAAATTCTGTTAACTTGGTTGATACTGGCTAAGTTAGAACACAAACATATTGCATCCTGTAGGGAGGGTTGTTTTATAGACTAGGCATTTATAGTGCACCACATATTCTGATTTCTATTTACTAAGAGGCTAAAGGTTCAGAAGTTTAAAAATATTCTTGCCTCAAACCATTATTGAAGATGATTTCATACTTAATAATGCGGCAAAAGTTTTAATACTGTGTTTAGTTAAAAAACATCTATGTTGTTTAAGTTCACCATTTAACATCCATTGTATCATCATACCTTATTAAATCATCATATAATTCAATACTACAGAGGCCATATAATCAGTGGTGACTCAAGACTTCTATGAGTCAAATGGGGTGATGTGTATAGAAATGATAGCACAGTAAGCCCTAGACCAGAACTGAAGGCAACCTGACATTTTCTTTTAGCCCCTTCATTAATAGTCTCTGTGTTAGTGAATGTATTTATTTTCCCCATCTAATCCTTTCCGCTGACCTGGGAAACAGGCATGATGTTATTATTGGTCTATCTTTACCGGTGGCTGAACTAGGGTTCTTAAAGCTTCATCGTCATGCCAGCAGCTCACAGCTAGCAAATGACAAGGTCAGGTTTCAAACCTAGAAGCTTCCCCAAGTCAGAATGTTTTCTACTATCATCCAGCCTTCCCATTGTGTTATGACCATTATGTCTCAGTGTAGACGAAGCAGAACCTTTCAAACAAGCACGGCTGTTTAACAAAGCACCAATTTTAAGGTTAACATGAATAAATCATTTTTGGGAGGTTTGTTGTTGTTTGTTTGGCTGGCTGAGTTTTCTGAGACAGGATCTTGGTAGGTAACCTAAGCGGGCCTGGAAAACTCAGTTGGTCTCAAACTCATGGCTTCAGCCTTACAGGTACTAGGATAAGAGAAGCGTGAGGTACTACAACCAGCAAGTTCTTACTTTTTCCCTGGTATTTGAAGATTGAATGGAGTTGATATCCATCATTTCCATTCACAGGTTTTTGTTTGATTGGTTCGTTGGTTGGTTTTTCAAGACAGTTTCTTTGTGTAGGCCCAGCCATCCTGGAACTAGCTCTGTAGACCAGGCTAGCCTTGAACTCATAAAAATCTGCCTGCCTCTGCCTCCTAAGTGCTGGGATTAAAGATGTGCACTACCAATGCCTGGCTACTCATGTGTATTCTTAAATGTGATAAGTATAGCATTTAAAACAGTATGGTGCTAGTGAAATAATAGATCTTAGGAATAGTAAACCAAAACATATAGATATAAATTCTACTATCCAATTTCTAGTTCTAGTATCTCATTTCCAGTGGAGAAAAGAGTAGAGTAGTGGGACTAATGGCTATACTAGATTAAGATTTCATGTTTTCAACAATATGTTCAGCTAGGTTAAGGACAGAAATATGTGAGAAAAATCACAAAAGTATTATAATCATTTGTAAATAATTTTAGAATCATAAAAGAAAGTTTAAGGCTGGTAATTGAAAAATGGTTTCATAAAAAGAGATTGATAAAGTTTGACTAAAATATTTTTAAATTATGTTTGGGAGAGACTTCTAGGGGAAAAGGGAGACTTCCACTAGTGGGCTTATTGCTCATTGGAATGGCTGCCTGGGGCAAGGTCCTGGGTATGGTGTCTAGCATTCACATCTTTAGAAGGGTATTGCTGTGGGTATCTTCTCCTCACAGCGGCTGAACTAGTGGGTGCTGTTAACCAATGTCAGCTATAGATATTCTTCTACATGGTCATCATTGATTTGGCTTTCATCCTCAAGTTTGGAATCTCTTGCTCACAGCTGTCTGTTGGTCAAAGTAAAGAAACAGATGCCATCACTGCTTCCTGGAAGGTCATTAGCAACAACGGCATGAACTGGAAAAATGTTTTGACTGTTGCTTGCTCAGCCTTACATACCTCTAAAACTACAAGATGATTCCTCCTGCAATGCAGTCTGCAACTTTAGGAATTCCATTTGCCAGATGTATAGGGGAAAAAAGTTTGTTAAATATTCAGATGAAGCCTTGAGAATCCTAGATTTTATTGGACTCTTTTTGTTGTTGTGGGGTTTTATTGTTTTTGAGACAGGGTCTTACTATGTACTCCCAACTCCCTGGAACTCACTATGTAGACCAGGCTGGCCTCAAATTCATAGATATCCACTTGCCTCTGTTTCCCAAGTGCTGGGGTTTAAAGTATGTAGAACCACCATACCTGGATGGACTCTTCTTTACAGAAACTTTAGATGTTTGATTAGCAGTGAGATTTTGGAATGGGAAAGATCCTCAAGCCAACCTCAGTGGATTTCTAAGAGACTTTTGGTCCTATTTATTTATTTACTTTTGCACAGGGTCTCACTAGCTAGCTCTGACTGACTTAGAACTTGCAACGTAAACCAGGCTGGCCTTGAATTCAGAGATCTGCCTGTCTCTGCTTCCTCAGTGCTATGATTAAAGGCATCCTCTAACCCAAGAACCTACATTGGATAAGATCTTGTAACCCAGACCAACTTTGAACTTCCTATGTATTGAAGGATGACCTTGAGTCCACAATTCTCCTGCCTTCATCTCCTAAAATGCTGGGATTCCAGGCAGTTAACAGGCTTTAGATCCTTCTGACTTTGCCTTGCCCTCTCCCAGCTTTAAAAAAAAAATCTCCATGGCCCCCCCCCCCCCCCCCCCCCCCCCCCCCCCCGGTGTGTGTGTGTGTGTGTATGTGTGTGTGTGTGTGCTCACAAGAACCAAAAGAAGGCCTCAGATCCCCTGGAGCTAGAGCATAAGCAGTTGTGAGCTGCCTGAAATGAGTACTAGGAACTTGGCTCCTATGCAAGAGCCGCACATGCCCTTAACTATTGAGCCCTTTCTCCAGTCTATCTCCCAGATTTCAAAAGTCCTTTAATTCCTTAGTTTCTGGGAAATGTAAGGCCTTCACTCCCCACACCTTTTTTTTTTTTAAGAAAAAAGGCCCTTTGCCACATCTCATAATACTGATCAATTGAGAAACTAGGCTTTCCACCTTTACATATTTTGATGGGAGAAGGATTATAGGAAATAGAAAGGAAAACTTTCTGCCTCTCCCTAAGAGAAGAGAAGAGGGATGGAGTCAGTTGTAGCTAGTTCCCTCTCCTCAACAATTCAGCCTGGCTCCAAGAACAAATCAGAACAGCACCAAAGGACAGATGCAAGAATCTGTGTGAAGGAGACTGATGGAGATGGAATCCAGGACCTCACACATGTAAGACAAGTGCTTCTACCACTGAACTACATTCACAGCCCCACCCAAAGTTCCTGTAAAGGCAGGGTCCAGAATAAAGACAGTCAGTGGATATAAAAATAAATGCCATTTTAAAAATTATCTGGGTCAGTGAGATGGCTCTTGCCCTCAGATGTGATGTCCTGAGTTCAATCCCCAGGACCTGCTTAGGGTAATGAAAAGAGAGAACTGACTCTCACAAATTGTTCTATGACCTCCTCGTGTGTGGTATGGTACAGATGCATGTACACATATGCACATGTACACACAAGTAAATAAACATAATTTTAATTTTTAAGATTTGTTTAATATATGTGTTGTGAGGGAGAGGGTGTACGTGAGTTCAGTCTTCCACAGAGGCCAGAGGCATTGGATCACCCTGGAGCTGGAGTCATAGACAGTTTGAGCTACCTGACATGGCCCTGGGAACTGAACTCAGTCCTATGCAAAAGCAGTATATGCTCCTAACCTCTGAGCCACTTCCCCAGCCCCATTAAAAACCATTTTTCAACTTTCTACATTAAAACAAAAAAAATCCACAAGCCACTGAAGTCCCAGCTACTTGAGAGTCAGGAAGCCGGGGAATCACGTGAGCTCAGAAGTTGGAGGCCAGCCTGGGTAACACAGACCCCTTCTCAAGCAAGCAAACAAACAAACAAACAAAATCTATAAATACATTTAAATGATACACATATAAACTTTGAGACAATATTGGCATCATTTGTGAAAATATAAGGAATTCAAGATTGCAACATAAAAGAATACTTATTTATAAAGAAAATGCAGTCACACTAAATGTGAAGTTGGTGGTTGGCAGTGGTGGCACAGGCCTTTAATCCCAGCACCCAGGAGGCAGAGACAGGAAGGAGGGTCTCTGAGTTTGAGGCAAGCCTGGTCTACAGAATGAGTTTCAGGACAGTCAGAGCTACACAGGAAACCCTGTCTTGAAATTTAAAAAAAAAAAAAAGTGAAGTTGGTAAAGAGCATAAATAAGCAATTTCAAAACTAGAAATATGACTGGCCAGAAGATTTATGAAAATACTTCAAGAGAATTTTTTCTTTTTTCCAAATGCATGGGCAGTTGTGTTAATTACCTACTCCTCTTTGGAAACCACATAATAGGGCTTATTTTACTTGATAATTGTGTACTTTATATTTGCTCCTTTGATCAATTAGAGGTAACACAATGATTACATAAATACAAATAACAATACCTGTTTTCTCTTGCAGTTCTAAGAGTTGAACCGACTGACTTGAGCACACTAGGCAAGAATAGATATATCACATTTTAAACCTGGGGAGGATTCATTTTCTTCTACTATGTCCTGTTGTCAAACATACGCTCAAACACTGCTGAGGAGTAGATATTGATCTAGCCTGTCCAGAGGACAGGTTGTCAATTGTGCATAAATTAAACTCACTGATTTACTGCTGGGGATTTATGCTGGGGAAATAAGCAAGCATGAACTAGCCCAAAGATTAACTGCAACCCTATTCATAGCACCATTGATTATAACACAAAACCTTTGAAAAATAAAAAAAAAAACCTAGGAGGGTATCTTTTAAGAGGGAATTCATTCAACTTCTCTTAGTGTAGCCCTTCAAAGAAGCATAATTTCCACTATGAAATTAAATGATTTTGTAGAAAAGTCCTTAATGATGAGAAGGTATTTATAATATGTCATCAAATAAAAAGAGTAGGTTATAAACCCCAATATTCAGTAGAACACCAAAGTTGTAAAAGCCCAACACATTTATAGCTGTGCATCTGGGCAATGCATAATAAAAACATCCATTGTTAGTGTTGGGAATTATGGAGAGGAACCTGTGTTGTATTAATTTTCTTTTCATGCTTTTCCATTTTTTCTGAGTTTTTAAATGAGTGCTTTCATGATTCTTCTTCTTTTTTTTTTTTTTTTTTTTTTTTTTTGCTTTTTTCCAATTACTTGTATTCTTGTTTTAAGATTCATTTTAAAATCCATGTGTAATGTGTGGCTTTTCCTTGATACCTGTTCAGTAAAGGTGTACTGTCTCTTTTGTTAAAATTTCCTTTGTTTATATGGAACTTAAATAGTTGGGGTTTTACTTCCTTAGTGCCACCCTTTGACCTCGAGCTGGAAGGAAAGCTAGAAGTAAACCATATCAGCGGCAAAAAGAAGAGAATCAAACCAGCCATTAAGGGAGCAAGCTGAGCTGCAGCAGGTTCAAGAAGAGACCAGAGAGGAAGAGTCAAGCAGCATTACCGTCAGCCATTTCTAGCACACAGACTAAATTATCTTGTGTTTGTCGATGAGATTAATTGAATGTGTTGAATGAAATTTGTGCTGCATGAAGTTGAACTGTATCTTGGAAATCTACTTTACCCTGCATTAATTAATCAGAGATGGATCATCCGGACTCATGCTTTACTCACAGTTCTGTTGTCCTGTTTTATGTCAGCATAGAGATCCAGGTACCTGATCAGTGTCTTCTGATTCCTTCTGACCTCCATAAAGTATATTCTTCTATGTCAGTGTTCAGGGCTGATCTGTATAAAAGCTGAATTATAGCTAGCAAGCAAGTGTGGCCAAGTGCTGGGTTTGAGACAATGAGTCAAAACTTCCAATGAATGGTATTGTGGATTGAATTACGTACCTTCCCCCTGCCCCACAAATTATGCTGATATCCTATAACCCAATACTTAAGAATGTGGTCTTACTTAGAAGTAAGGTCTTTGCAGATATAATGAAGTTAAGATGAAGTTGCTAGGGTGGACCTAATCCACCATAACTGATATCCTTATGAAAATGAGAAACTGGCCACAAACACAGACATATACAAAAGGAAGAGCACAGCCATGAGATGGTCCACTCAGTAAAGTGCTTACCAAACAAGTATTAGGAACCAAATTCAATCCCCCAGAACTCACCTTTAAAAAGCTGGCTATGACAGTATATGCCTGCACTCCCAGTACCAGGTAGGTGGAAACAGGGAGGTCACAGGCACTTGCTGGCCTGTGTAGCTGAAACCAGTAAGATCCAGGTTCAGTCAGTGTCAGACTGTCTCAAAAATTAAGGGGGAGAACAATTAAAGAAGACACTCAGTATCTGACCTCCACAAGCACCTGTATGCTTATGTAACTGCACACTCACATATACCCACCTACAGAAACACATGCACCCTCACGCATCCAAACACACACACACACACACACACACACACACACACACACATACACACACACGGAAGACTACATGAAGATTGCAGTACACACACAGAAGACTACATGAAGATTGCAGTTATGCTAACATAAACAAAATTTCTGAGACTTCAAAAGCTGGAAGAGGCAAGAGAAGATCTCTTCCCTCCAGTGTACATACCATGAATGCCTCCCAAAACCTCCATGGCAGAATTCTTGCCTCCATAAGTATGAGACAAGAATTTTCTGAATCACTTTGTTACAGCTGACCAAGAAACTAACACAGGCAATAGAGTACTCCTTCCTTTAAAAAAAAATTAAAATGCAAACAACTCTGAAGAGGTACAGGAAACCCCCAGAACCTTCCAGTTTGGATTGTTGCTGTAAAGCTCATCATAGCAAATTCCTTAGCAGAACATCTTGTTTATATATACATTTTTAATTTCTGTTTTGTGTCACATTTTATCTTTAAACAGATTTTGTTTGCTTGCTTGTTTGTTGTTTGTTTGTTTTTGGAGACAGGGTTTCTCTGTCCTGGAACTTGCTCTGTAGACTAGGCTTGGCCTTGAACTCACAAGAATCTGCCTGACTCCACCTCGAAAGTGCTGGGATTAAAGTTGTCAACCACCACCACCACCCATTGCTGTGTCTTTTAAAATTCAGTATCAGTTTTATTCATTTGAAACTTTCACAGATATGTAGGAAAATGGCATATATATGTAACAATTGTGTCACTGAGAAAAAAGACAAAAAGAGGAGTAAGACTGAATTTGACATGGAAATGTGTGTATGAACTACTCACTTTAAAGCATGTGCTTCCTAACATGTCTAATGAAAGGACCAAGAAACAATGACTGAGTGACAGTTCTCCATTTCAAACATTTGGATTTTGGTGCTCAAATCCCACTCTCTACTAAAAGCAACCAGAACTCATAGAAAACATGGTGACAATTTGGGAGAGAAATATACAAAATAAGGATAGAACATCTTTTACTCTAGAAATCAGAGAACCTATCAAATTCTAAAGAAATTCTCACTCTCCCAAGATGGGATCAACTGCACAGTACACAGAATATTGATGTAAATTGATGTCTCCACTGCTTTAAAACCCTGGGTCCACCAGGTGGTGGTGGCACACGCCTTTAACCCCAATACTTGAGAGGCAGGGGCAGGCAAATCTCTGTGAGTTCAAGGCCAACCTGGTCTACAGAGTGAATTCCAGGACAGAAAGGACTACACAGTAAAACCCTGTCTTGAAAAAACAAATCAAAGCAAAGCAACAACAACAACAAAAAAATATGGATCCATAGCAATGTCTTTCTTTTTAACTTTTACTGATTCTTTGTGGATTTCATATCATGTATTTTGATCTCACTTACCCCCTGCCCCCCTTTCCCCTTGAATCTACCCTCTGCCCTTGCCAACTTCCCCCCAAAACAAAACAAAATTTAGAAGAAAAAACAAAGAAACAAAAAAAAAAAAAACAGTTTACCCTTTAGTCCATTTATCTTTACTTGCAAGTGTTCATTGCAGTGAGTTCTTGGTCTGGCTCAAGGCTTCTGGCTTCTGCTCAGCCACCAATAATGGGCACTCACTGGGGCTCCTCTTGGATATCCTGTTGTCCTGTGTCGTGGAGATCCTGCTGTTTAGAATCTGTAGGTTCATTCCCTTCACCTTCTCCAATAGCTCATAGATGAAGTGGATGTTAGGGTGGGCCAACTAATAGTCCTGGTTCTGGGCCTGGGTGGTAGCTGGGTTGGTCAGCCTGCCAGCTTTCCCTCATTGTCACTACCTGGGTGAGCTCTCCCACACTGCCTCAGCTAGCTCACCCAATGCAGTCTGTAGCAAGGCAGGGTGGTGGTGGCGGGTGGGTGGGTAGTTCTTCTGCTGTCAGGTCCTCAGATCCAGGTCACCCACACTCACACCACCAGGGCCGGCTCTACTGTTTTGCCCAGGCAAGGTGCAGGGCTCTCCCTCCTGATCATAGCAATGTCTTACAAAGTAAAATGAGGACTGAAAAGGTGGCTCAGCAGTTAAGAGCCTTTGCTGCTCTTCCAGAGGATCTGAGTTCAATTCCCGGCACCCACATCAGGTGGCTCACAACTTCCTATAATTTGAGCTCCAGAGGATCCAACACCTTCTTCTAGCCTCCTCACACATCCATATATGTGCGTCATACACATACAGACACAAACATAGAAATAAAAATAAAAATGTTTTTGAAATAAAATGAGAAGAATCTCACTGATCACTTCAGTGAATGCTAAAAAAAAAAAAAAAAAAAAACACTATTCTTATTTGTTTCTCTTTCTTTTCTTTTTCTTTCTTTTTTTTTTTTCAGAGCTGAGGATAGAACCCAGGGTCTTGCACTCTACCCCTTAGCTAAATACCCAGCCCCATTCATTAGCTTTTCTTAAGTGGGCATACAACATGATGGATTTCACTATGGCATCTTCATGCCAACTTTCATCTTCCTCCTCCCTCATCCCCAACTCCTAGCCCCTTTTCCCCTAGTTCCCTTTTGTTTTCCCCTCCTCCCTTCAGTAGCCACCCCTCATCGCTCTGCTTCTGCCTTCTTGTCATAAATCTTCCATGAAAGACCTTCTCATTTTCCCTTCCTTACCCTTACTAAGACGTCTACTGTCATGGCTACCACCTATACACACACACACACACACACACACACACACATACACACACACACACATACACACACACACATAAATGTTTGTGAAAAGAAAAGTATATTCAGAAAAAAAAATTTAGTGTGTTGTGAACCTAGACATTGTCCCAGGTTCTAAAGACAGATCCTTAATTAGAATCAAGGGGGCTACAGAGATGGCTCAGCAGTTAAGAATACTTGCTGTTCTTGCAGTGGGCCCATTTCTGAATTCCAGAACCCATGTTGGATAATTCATATGCCTGTACTCCAGCTCCAGAAGATCTGATGCCTCTGCCCTCCATCAACACCTACATTCTCACACACACACACACAATCAATCAATCAATCAATCAATCTTAGGGGGG
>CABHPP010138909.1:0-65270 GCA_902168425.1 Peromyscus attwateri | reverse complement strand
GCCTAGGCAGGGGCAACCTTCTGATGTCTGAAACTCAAGCCACAAGCCTTTCCTTGGATGAGAAAAAGAACAGAGACTGAAAAACAAACAACAAACCAACAACCAGAGTCTGAGAGAGAAGTCTGTTTTTTTTAAAAAAAACATGCTTTTTGCCAGGCGGTGGTGGCACACGCCTTTAATGCCAGCACTCAGGAGGCAGAGACAGGTGGATCTCTGTGAGTTCGAGGTCAACCTGATCTACAGAGTGAGTTCCAGGACAGCCAGGTCTACATGGAGAAACTTCGTCTTGAAAAACCAAAACCAAATAAAAAAATACATAAAAGTGTTTTTCATCTTTTCCCTGGGTCACCTACACACTTTCTTTTCAGCCAAAGAGAGTCCAATCTTTATTTTGTTTCACCCTGGATCAAAGAAAGCGAATAAAAGGGTTTGGTATTCACTGCTTCCTCATTCACCTGCGTCGCAGAATGAGAATAGAGTTTTCTAGTCATCACCTCTCATTTCTGATGCTGCAGCCAGCTGCGGAAGATCACTCACTCTAGGAAGTCCTTGGGAAGGACTTCCCAGCAGACCTGTTCCTGGATCTCTGCCACCATGGGGCTTCTCTGGAAAGGAGCAGAGTGGCCCACAGTACACGAGAAACTCTAGATTGTGTCTAATGAGTTTCTCATTCTGGCCAGGCAGGTCTCGAGCCTTGAATTCTGAGCTCTCCAACCTCTTTTGAATCGGGAAAGATTTGGTCTCTTTCAGATTTGTTTGTTTGTTTGTTTGTTTGTTTGTTTTTCGAGACAGAGTTCCTGGAACTCACTCTGTAGCCCAGACTGGCCTCGAACTCACAAAGATCCGCCTGGCTCTGCCTCCTGAGTGCTGGGATTAAAGGCTCTCTTTCAGATTCTTAAAAGCAAGAACCACCTTGTGCTACCTCCCCAAAACAACAGAGACTGGATTCCTTGACACAACAGCAAGAGATCTGCTCGGGCTCTCTGATCTCCTACTTGCTTTGGGAACATTTAAGGGCGCTCCAAGAATCCAACATTGAAAGAAGTACTGGTTTGAGTTTCAGTACTCCACTCGGGCAGCAGCTGTTTACTGTGAGAGACCCGGCTCCTGAAGAAGGGAAGTATGGGCAGGGCCAGCTCCGCCCCACGCGTTGCCTAGGAGACCACCAGCGTCTGGCTGCAGTTGCTGCCGGCCCGTCCGGGTGAATCTGAACTTCAGGTGCCGGAGCAGCCTGCCTTGGGTCAGGGCCTCTCTCCAGATCACTGGGCTTGGAGGGCAGCGGGCTGATCGCGCAGATAGGAAGGAGGGTGATTCGCACACCATAGGCGTCTAATTAGCAGAATCAAATCCATCCCTTCCCCGCCACTCCCCGATTCTCCCGGACCATCTGACACCTTAGGCGGATTGGCTGTCCCCAGAAGAGCTAGAGTAGAGCGCAGTCAATAATTCTGCCCTTTCCAGAAAGTGCCTGTGGGATTTACGACCTGCGCACTGGGAGAACCCACGTCTTCAGTGAACAGGGCTTATCTGAAGAACTTGTTTCCTCTGTCTCTGTTTCTTTCTCTCTCTCTCTTCCTCCCACCTCTTTTCTTATTTTCTTTGACATTTAAGTTTCCCTAGGTGTCCTGTGAAAGCTAGTGCTGTCTTCGGGCCGGAGGTCAGTTCCCAACCTCTGAGTGGACACTGAGATCAAGTTCCAGGCGCGTTTCCAGGACGAAGGGTAATCAGGCCAGCAGCCAAGATGTCTCCAGTGGGGAAAGTGTCCCAGGTAGAAACCGGCAAAGTCTACCAGCAGATCTTCCAGGCCCAGGTAGGCTCCTCTTCCCTCTGCTCCCGCCTAAGTTTCCTGTTCCCTTCTAATTCTTTTTGTTCTGTGTTATTTCCTGTCTAAGATCCAAATTTTGTTTATTTTTTACTGAGAGTAGGTTTTTTTCATACAATATATTTTGATTGAGATTTTTCCTCCCTCATGTACTCTCATATCTTACCTACAAAACCCACATTTTAAAAAGGAGAGCTTTGACATTACTTTGATTTTTAAAAATAATTGCTATTGGGTACTACAGTGTACAAATAGGACATCAGGACATTTATTCTTAAAATTAAAAACTTAATTTAGATAAAAATTTAATTGAAATTATTCAGAATTAGTCTGAGTTAACCATTTTGTGCCTGAGTCTTTTTGTCAAGCATAAAAGCAATTCACAATTTTCTGTTTGAAAAGTGGGTCTTGACGGGCATGGTAGCACATGCCTTTAGTCCCAGCACTTGGGAGACAGAGGCAGATATATCTCTGTGAGTTCGAGGCCAGCCTGGTCTACATGCCAAGTTCCAGGACAGCCAGGGCTACATAATAGAGAGACCTTGTCTCAAAAAAACAATAGTAGATAATAATAATAATAATAATAATAATAATAATAATAATAATAATAACTGGGGTATTCACACACCTCAATGGGTGCCCAGTGGCCTCCTCCATCGAGGACTTGCCTTACAGCATTAAAGGCTTATTGGCCACGTCTATTGTAAAGATCGCTATCTCTTCTGGAATGTACCTTGCAAACCAAAGAGACCTTAAAAGAAATCCACAGTAGCCGGGCATTGGTGGCGCACGCCTTTAATCCCAGCACTCGGGAGGCAGAGGCAGGCAGATTTCTGTGAGTTCGAGGCCAGCCTGGTCTACAAAGTGAGTTCTAGGAAAGGCGCAAAACTACACAGAGAAACCCTGTCTTGGAAAAACTGGGAAAAAAAAAAAAAGAAAAAAAAAAAAAGAAATCCACAGCTGAAAACCTCGTGTGCTGCTTATTTAAGTAGGATTTTTATTCCTAATTTGAGCCATAAATCATGCTGTCTGTATAACCTTTAGAAATGGAGAAAGCATCAAGAAAGCTGAAAACTGAAATTACTCTCATGCTTTAGCTCCTTATAAGTGAGTTATTATTCTTAACCTTCAGCACGCTGTTTTTCCATGTGTTTTCAAATTCGAAACCATTGGTTATAATTAAAAAAAAAAAACCAAGAAGGTGGTTTCTTGAATGTATCAAATGTATCGAAAAGGCCAGCAGATCTGGCAGTATCCAAAGTGCCACCTGCCTGTGATTTTTAATTTATGATTTAAGCAAATATTTATCTGTGTGAGAGTGTTTTGACTCTACGTGTGTGCTTGGCTGGTGCTGTTGGAGGCCAGCAAGGGGTGCTGGAGTCACAGGTGGTTGTAAGTCACCAAGAGGGTGCTGAAACTGGAACTCTGGTTCTCTGTAAGAACAGCAAGACCTGTTGCAGAGCCGTCTCTCCAGCCCCGTAATTTATGCTTTAATTGATATGTTCAATTATACACTATCTTGTAACAATTTTCTTGTCATAAGAAATTTGTTGTCATTTCTGTCTTCAATAAGCCCCTAAGGAATTTTACTCAGCCAATCTCCTATCACTGGAATGTTAGGGTTTTTTTTTTTCTTTCATTTTTTCAGTTTCTTATGATTACAGAGATGGTTGTGTAGACTAAATCTGGATCTTCGTTCAAAGTTCTTTACATACACCTTCCTTGAAATAGCCCGTGCCTGTAAAAGGGAAGGAGGGTATGGAATTGGGGACCTTTGTGCAAAGTGCCTTCTGTGTGGCAGGTGCCTACACGTCCTTCTAAGACAAGACAAGGCAGTTATCATGAAGGGCTTGGGCAGCTGAGACTCTCACAATACCCTGTCTCCCATCTTTCACGCCCTCAGGTGCAGCTGGTTCAATCTCTGGCAGCCACCAGGAAGCGGGCTGCAGAGCATTCTGGGACTCCAAAAAATGTCAAGATACCCATGATGAAAAAGATGGCATTCCCTGAAGGGGAAACAATGACCCCTCGGCAGAGGAAGTGGGTGCACAGCCTCCCCAATGACTGGGTCACAGAAAACCCAGTTCTCTATAGGTAAGTCTTGCTATCAAGCCATATTTCAGGTCCTCAGTCTTCAAAGACTGAAGATTTGTGGCAAGTACCTCCTCCAAAACAGGGAGGTAGTCACATCTGCTTGAAAAGATGTCTCTCTCCTCCCCCAGTAATTTTGATGGGGTGCCAGTGTCTGGGTAGAGAGATCCCACTCTCGTGGAACTTCATTCCTCAACAATAGAGAATAGCCACATTCCTTCAAAAGTGGGAATACCACTTAGAGGACAGGGTCCAGGAAACTCCCTAGGGAGGAGGAGCTGCCGCTGAGACGCAGAGATTGGAGGCTGAGGGAGGAGGGTAGGGATAAAGCTCTGAGAAGGAGGAGGGGCTTGACTCATTGCAGAAGGCTGAGGTCTTGGTCTAGAGAGAGGGCAGGAGCAGAGGCTGGGAAAGACTGCAAGCTGGTCAGAGCTTTGAACTTTAGTTGATTTGCATTTCTGAGGTCCCCTTGGCAGTCTGTGCAGAAAGGAGGAGAGACCTACAGGAAGGGGTTGGAAGTTGAATTCTGCACTGAATGCATCTGGCCCTTTGTAGGTTGGAAGATTTTAAATTATTGTTTCTATTTCACTAAAATTTTAATTGCTTATTTCACCTAGATTTAACTTTGGTAGATTGTCTGCATCCAAAAAATTCACCCATTTCTTTTAGGCTTTCCAGTTTGGTAGTATACAGATTGTAAAAGTATGTCCTTACGATTCTCTGAATTTCCTTGGTGTCTTTTGTAATGTGCCCCCCCCTTCATCTCTAATTTTATTCATTTAAATCTTCTCTGTGTCTTTTGGTTAATTTGGGAAAGGGTTTGTCAGTCTTGTTGACTTTCTCAAAGACCAAGTCTTCATTTCATTGATTCCTTCCGAGAAGAACTAATGTCAGTACTCCTCAACTTATTCTGCAAAATAGAACTGAAGGAACATTTCCTCATTCTTTTTCCTAAGCCACTATTATCTTCACACCCAAACTACACAAAGAGCCAACAAAAAAAGAAAATCACAAGATCCCTTATGAGGGCGTGTGCACACATTCAAAATAAAATTTTTGCAAACCAAATCTAACAACACATCAAAAAGATTATTTTTTTTTTGAAAAGTGGTAAGAGAGCCAAGAAGATGCCCTACTTCTCATCCTTGCGATCTAGGTGGTGGCTGGTATGGGGACAGGGAAGAGGGTCTTTAGTTGGAAGAACCCATTCTAGTGACAGATTGGGTGACTAGTGAAAGCTCTTGAGTCTCAGGTCTCTTCACTGGGTAGACGGTAGAGCAATATTTCTCAACGTGTGGGTTGTGACCCCTTTGGGGGGGGTCACATATAGAATATTCTGCATATCAGATATTTACACTATGGTTTATAACTAACAACATTACGGTTATGAAGTAGCAACAATAATAATTTTGTGGTTGGGGGTCACCACACCATGAGGAGCTGTATTAAAGGGTCACACATTAGGAAGGCTGAGAACCACTGTAGTAAAGGTACTGTTCCTCAAGATGGGGACCAGATCAGCTGGGACAGGGAGATCAGCCGTTCCCGGTGCTCTCCCATGTTCAGAAGTTAAGCTGGAGATTCCTAAGCATGTCATCTCTGTTGGCTAAGCTTAAACTCAATCCTCCACCGGAGGGAGGGTCGGAGGGGGGAGAGGACAGGGCAACAGAAGCCAGGCTCCCCCTAAGCACCTCAAATACACCAGCCTGGGACTTGGGAACTGGAAATCAGGCCTCTCTATCTGCCTTTCACCCAAATGGGCCAGGGAGAGGACCCTGTGTTGGTATGGGTCTCTGCCCTGCCCTGGCTTTGACTTCCCAAGATAACCTTCTGTCCCTCAGCACCCCTTTCTACATCCTGGGAACAGCCATTGGCCACCCAGGTCCACACTTGAGGCTAGTCTTCTCCGGATGTGGTCCCCAGTGTGATGCCCTGAAGAAGACCTGTGGGCACAGGTGTCTGGGGCTTGTCCAACGCCTCCTTACTCTCCTGGAAGGCTGTGTGGCAACCCGACTGTGACTCTGGCCCCCACAGGGTCTTGAGCCCCATCTGAGCTGACCTGTTCTCATCAGGGCCTAGGGTCCCCTAAGGATTCCCTCTTACCTTGGGCTCAACCTAAGATCACCTCTCACTTTAAATGTAGACACAGCCCCAGCCAGGAGCTAGGTTCCTGTAGGACAGAGTTCTATGAACGCCACTCCTTATGCAACGGAATGGTCTGCTGTGATGGCTTCCTGGGACAGACAGACAGGCCCAGCTGTGTCACAGACACAGAACTGGAGCACAGCTCCTGCAGCCTGGGCAGGAACTGAGATGTGTTTGTAACCTGCTTACATGCCTGGGGTTATGAATTCCACATCTAGAGTTTCTCTGAGGTCCCTTGTCCACTGTCAACTCTCTTCCCCTCCTCTGTCCACAGTCTCTCCTGCTTTCATGTCTCCCTTCCCCACCCGCGGGGCTCAGTGGCTGGGTCACTGCTACCCTATCAGTCCCCATTCTCCTCCCCTGGTCCAAAAGCTTTACCCACTTTCCTGAGTGGCTGGACACTACCACCTGGCCCCTAGGGACTGCTGTTTCTAGATGCAGCAGATCCAATCCCTCTATCTGGATGCTCGGACTCCCAGGAGACTCTTAGCGGCCTTCCTAACCTGCCACAATCCTTTACACACACCCCCAGTCCTCTATTTCCCACATAAGGGAGGCCACAGGGAGGCCTATCTGCTCTCCTGGGATTTCTAGGGCCTGGGGAACAAATAAGGTACAGCCTAGGCCTCTTGTACCAGCCCTTCCAGCTTCCTCCCTCTCCCTCCCCTGGGAGTCCTCAACTATCAGCTCTCAACTTGCCCTATTGAAAGAGGAACCTGCCTCACCACTGCCCCGTCCTGCCTTCAGCCTGTGTCTGCCTGGAAGAGCCTCTACCTCATCCGCAGCCCCCATCCCTTGTCCACCCACCCCAGCTGGTTTTGCTGAGGTCTCCTGGGCACTCTGTCAACTCTAGCTGCGTCCCTGACTGATCCTGCCCTTTCTCTGCCTCTCTCTGTGACTCAGAGCTCTCATGCCTGCTCAGGCTGTGGGGAAGTTCCTCCAGGGTTGGCAGAGGTCACCTCGGATGGGAGGATGGCAGAGCTACAGTGCCATCTTCGTCAAGGCCCTTGAGCAAGTGCTTGAGAACTCCATGAAGAATAGTGACAGGACAGTAAATCTCCCTCAGGTTGGGGGAGACCAGCCTATGGTGTGTATGGGTCGGGCAGGGAGAGTTAGATCTCCACTCTATAAACCAACTCCTCCAATCCTGGGGGACAAATGGCTGAGAAACCAGAGCTGACAGCAGACCTCATCGTCCTGTGGGCTCCTCTGGAGCTGCTTTGGGCCAGGGACATTTGAAATAACAAGGTCTGAAATACTCTCCCCATGCTGCCTGGCTGCTTGGCCCTCCTCAGCGGCAGTCCAGACCCGAAGTCTTCTTCTAACTGTGGGACTGCATGAGGACTCAATAGAGGACAGCTGGACAAAAGTGCTCGCCTGGGGCCTTGGGGAACAGTAGGGCACTTTGGGTCTCTCTGGTGCTTGCCTCATCGATGGTGCATTCATACACCTTATCCCAGACTTGATATCACACTCTTCCTCGCGGTCCTCCCGGATGAGTTAGTTTACTGAGGGATCCCACCTCACTCTACCCGGATCCAAGCCCTATGGGCCTTGGTGTCATGGAATGGCTCTGGGAGTTCAGCTCTGCTTCAGACAATGGTTTCTACATACCCTTCCAGAAAATGGCCTCACTCCAGCTGCCTCATAGGATGCTGTCTCGGTTACAGTTTCAGAGGGTTGGAGTCCGTGACCGTCATGGTAGAGAACATGGCAGCAGGCAGGCAGGCATGGTGCTGGAGCAGTAGCTGAGAGATTACATCGTATCCACAAGTTGGAGGCAGAGAGAGAGAGAGAGAGAGAGAGAGAGAGAGAGAGAGAGAGCGCTAACTGGGAATGGCATGGGCTTTTGAAACCTCAACACACACATACCCCAGTGACACACTTACTTCCTCCAACAAGGCCACACCTCCTAATCCTTCCAAACAATTCCACCAACTGTTGACCAAACATTCAAATATATGAACCTACAGGGGCCATTCTCATTCAAACCACCACAGACCTGCTGAAGGACCAAATAAGAGTGCATGCTGAGAACTTTATGCTTTATTGGGATGCTCACCTTTGTGATCCTTAGTTTCCCAATTTGGAAATGCTGCAACTCCCCCCCCCCCCCCACACACACACAGGTAAGGGATTTACAGCTTGTGTCTAAAGCAGGAACCTAATTCCATCCAGGGACCCTCAGGGACTATGCTTGGAGGCACAGTCAGCAGCATTGGTTGGGAGCCTGGACATTGCCTCCAAGGCTCTCTGGAACAGGAGGAGGCCTGGGCAGTTGCCAAAGCCTGTGCTGTCCTGCGTGGGAGTGGGGCCAGGCCTTACTCTCCTCCACTTGTTTCCTCAGGGAAAAGGAACAAGCCAGGAGGGAAAAGATGCGTGAGACCGAGGACATGATTGCTGCCCGAGAGGTGCGGGGCCTCATGGACAACATCGGTGAGTCTCCTGTCCTTCAGCCCCAAGGGCAGGCCTGTCCCAGGCAGGAAAGTCTCCAGATGGCAGTGTGTGCTGTGGTTCCACTTGAGAGGCTCCTGCTACCCTCACTGGGGTCCTCTGCTCAGCTTCCCAGAGGATGTCTTTCGGGCACCCCCCGACTCCCACCCCTAGCCCGTGGCTGCTGCACACAGTGGGCAGTTCCTAGGAAGGACAGAGCCCACTACTGTGTGTGATTTGGGAGTGCCACTTTCCAAGCCCTGTTTTCTTCCTTCTCACTGAAGGTCCTAGTTTGACATCATCCACATGTGGGTGCCCTGCGTCTTTATTATTAAAAAGTAACCCATGCTCATTGTAGGAAAACAGAAGGCATAACTACCTATTGGCAGTAGTGCCCTTCTGCTGAGAGCCCCAGCCCCACTACCCCAGGGGGCAGCCAGCTTCCAGCTTCCAGCTTCCGGCTTCCTAGACAAACACTGCAAAGCAGAGCAGGTGATGGCAGGGGTGTGTGTGTGTGTATGTGTGTGTGTGTGTGTGTGTGTGTGTGTGCCAGCTCAAGGCTTGAGGGTTCAGGTTCACATCCTGCTCAGCCACCTGTGACTTAGTTCTTTAACCACCAAGCCAGGGTGTGCACATTACAGAAGGCTAGTAACAGCCCCAGCCTCCTGGGTCGGTCCTCGGATGCAATAGAATTAGAATGATGCTGCCGCGTGGTAAGCACACTCTAACGTTGGCTAATATTGCTGCAAATGGTCCTTCTCTGGTTCACAATGGGTCATCTTACTGTATCCTTCTTGCTTGTTTTATTTTATTTATTCATTTATTTATTTTTGAGACAGGGTCTCTTTGTTATGTAGCTCTGGCTGTCCTGGAACTCCCTCTGTAGAGCAGGCTGGCCTCGAACTCACAGAGATCACTTGCCTCTGCCTCCCGAGTGCTGGGATTAAAGGTGCATGATCTTCCCTTATTTCAACTTCACAGCGGCACGAAAGCACGCCCACAAACTATTTCCCTTTCACTTTTAGTACAGCTTTCAGCTCAGTCGACGTTTTGTCACAAAGCAGGCTTTGTGTTAGATGATTTCTGCTCAATTGTAGGTAGACTAATGTAAGTATTCTGAGTGCATTTAAGGTGAGCTGGACTAAGTTTCGATGCTCAGTAGATTAGATATAATTAAATATATTTTCAGCTTACAGTGTTTCCTCTTCATAATGATTTTACCAGACTGGAACTCCCTTGAATCAAACACATGTGTGTTTGTATCTATAAAGCTTTTGTTGTTGTTGTTGACGACACAGTCCCACTAAGTAGGCTAGGCTGGCCTGAAGCTTAAGATCTTCTTGCCTTTTTCATGCTGGGATTGCGGGCATGAGCCATCCAAGCTTGGCTAAAATTGTTTAAAGGAAACCACAAACACTATCCTTCTATACACACCCTTGGAGAATTTTGCCCCAGTAGTTGTCTGTTTGCTTATTTATGGTACAGGGGGTGGAACCCAGGGCCTTGAGCATGTAGGCAAGTGCTCAACTGCTGAGCTATATCCCCACCCACACCTCCTCAGTCCTTGCCTGTGAGTCTGAACCTTGTTCCCCACGGCACTCATGGGTCACTTCATCATTTCTCTTTGTCCTCAAGTCTCTGCCATGCTGGCCTGGCTGTGGGGTCTGCCCTCTGAACTCAGGCCTGCATGCGGATGTCCTTTGCCATGCTGGCCTGGCTGTGGGTTCTGCCCTCTGAACTCAGGCCCGAGTGCGGATGCTCTCTGCCATGTGGCTTCCCTGGGAGCACCACTCTCTCCCTGCAGGCTCCTCAGCTCTGTTGTTGCCCTGCAGTTTCTGAGAAGAGGAGCTCCATCACCCTCCAAGGGCAAGAAGAATACAAGAAGAAGAAGCACCTGAGTGCACTGGCGAGCTTCCAGCAGGAGATTGAGCAGATAGGGGTGGTGAGGCCCTGCTCCTCTCCCCTCTGTTCTTGTGGCATGCCCTGGGTGGGGAGGTGTGTTTTCATTGTTCCCAATCTCCCTTCTCCTGCTCACTACCTGGGTGGTCCTCAATGTCTCACCAAAACATAGACATAGATGGAATCATAAAGGGCATGTTCAAGGGGCTTGTTACAGGAATGTCCTAAGTGTAGGCTCCCTTAACTCTCAGAAAATCCCTGTAAGTCAGAGGCTCATCTTGCAGAGAGGTCCAGAGTCTTACCAGGACAGGTATGAAAGGGGCCGAATCAGAGCTATGTTCGTCCAGCTCCAAAGCCCAGCCTTTGACTCGCAGCCGTCCTGGTGATGCAGAGGCAGAGGTGTCTAAGGACACACCCCAGACAGTTCAGCACTGTGGGGTCTGTATCAGTTCCTTTTCTGCGGCTGTGCTAAAACACATGACCGAGGCGACTTACCGTTGCAGAGGGACATCACAGCGAGGAAGCAGGGCGGCAAGTGACAGGCATGGTGGCAGGAAGCTGAGAGCTCACCCCTCCACATGCAAGCACAAAGCAGTGAGAGCAGGCAGGAAGGAGGGTGGCACCTTACGCTCTCAAAGCCCACACTCACGGACATGATTCCTCCAACAAGGCCACACCTCTTCAATCTTCGCAAACAGCGCCACCCACTGGGGACCAAGTGTCCAAATGCCTGAGACCCTGGGGGACATTCAGACCACCGCAGACTCTTCCATAGTTCCCCACTCTTGGCTCCTGTTCCTCTCTCAACTTCATCTGGAAGGTTCATTTATTCCTTCCACACTCCTCTCCGAGACACAAGCCTGCCTCTCCCACTTCCCTCTTCTCTGACTCGCTGTCTTGAATCCCAAGTACCCGCTGTGTGTCCGAGGCCTTAAGAGTAGACTCCCGTCTTGTCTTCGTTATGTCCCAACCAGATGCCAGCCCTGGCATCACCACCCCTTCATGTCCATCGGCCTCAATGTTCAGATCCAAAGTAAATGTGGCTTTCTTTCTTCATCCTTTGATTACTGTTCATTGACGACCAGTTAGGGGCTATGAATGAAATGAGGACGTGACCCACCCCTAGGTACAGTTGAGGAGAAGGATTTTATTGTAAATATGGGGGAGAGTACAGCCAGAGGTGTCTGGAAGGGTCCAGACTGAACAGGGCTATGAGAGGAAGGGGTTGGTGGGAGAGGAAGAGAGAAAGAGGAGAGGGAATAAAGAGGAGAGAGGACCAAGAGAGGCGGCCACGAGAACCGAGAAAGACACACCAAGAGGGGATGAGCCCAAATGGCAGGGTTATACAGAGAGAGAAGCCGAGGGAAGGGAAGCAGAGCCCTGGGGCTGGGGATGTTTAGGGTAGGAGGCGCGGTGAGAAGTGTTGAGAGGAGCCCCAGGTACTGAGTGAGCTTGGAGGCCAAGTAGACACCTTGGGATGTTAAGAGGCACCACAGTTAACCGTTTGTCCTGAGTTTCTTGGGGAGCTGACAGGCTAGATCAGACGGCAGCCCCTCCTTCAGCTGCTGAGGAGGGCATCGGGGGCAGCATGCACCACACAGGCACTGCGTCTGGTACACTGCAAGATGCCCTGGTCGTCTGGGTGACTTCATCACCAGTCCTCAACTCCCCAGGTCCAGATCATGACCCTTCTTGAGACA
Organism: Peromyscus attwateri; assembly: GCA_902168425.1. Classification (NCBI taxonomy): domain Eukaryota; kingdom Metazoa; phylum Chordata; class Mammalia; order Rodentia; family Cricetidae; genus Peromyscus; species Peromyscus attwateri. The sequence goes on along the minus strand of CABHPP010138909.1, from coordinate 53,180 downwards.
TGATGGGGCCTGGCACCTCACCCATTACAAGGAGGGCCACCTCCTGTCTGGGGTATTAATGCCCTAACCCTCAGCCTCCTGGCCTGTCACAGGAGATGGAGCCTCTCATCCTGGAGAAAGGGGAGCTTCTTTTGAAAAAGATGTCCCAGATCGATGAGGATGTTGACGAGCTCTTCAAAAAAGTCGAAAATGAACCGGACCTTGAAAACTACACTATTGAGGTAGGGGTTCCCCGGTGGCTGTGCTGCCCTTCCTACCTCTCCAGGAACTCCTGGCCTGACACACTTTCCCTGTGCAGACCCTGATGGAGCTGTGGGAGAAGGTGGCCGAGAGATTCACGCATCAGAAGCAGGAGATTAAGGAGCTGGACCAAGAGCTGTTGGCCCTGGAGCTCTCTCGAGCCGAGAAGGCGAGTTGGCTTTCTCTGGAAGGGTTTGTGGGACATCCTTCTTTTTCCTGTTAGTGCTCTAGGAACTGAGAGTCACTCACAGTGATGCCTTCTCCTCTCTAGCTAAAGGATGTGTTGAAGAAATACGTTGACATCATAGAGAAGACCGCCTACCTCCTGAAGCCGGATGTATATAGGCTGATAGATAAAGAAGCCATGGTGAGTGGTGTTCTGTGGTGGGGAAGAGCGTGGCTTAGGGTATCCTGAGCCTGGCGTTCAGGAATGCCTGGTGTCCCTAGGTAACTCAGGTAGGCTTCTTTGGTTGAGAATCAAATCTTTGTAACTGCATTTTCTTTTTTAGGTTTTGGGGTTTTTTTTTTTCAGATTTATTTATGTATTATGTATACAATGTTCTGTCTGCATGTATCCCTGCTCAGCAGAAGAGGGCACCAGATCTCATTATGGATGGTTGTGAGCCACCATGTGGTTACTGGGAATTGATATCAGGACCTCTGGAAGAGCAGTCAGTGCTCTTAACCTCTGAGCCATCTCTCCAGCCCTGTAACTAACTGCATTTTCAATAGCAGCCATTGAGGAGTGTGTTCATGGTTTCCTGTTGTCTACTGCTACATGCCCAGCACTCAGCCATCACTTCCTGGCCCATATCCCAGCTACTGTGTGTGTGTGGTACTATGGGCGCTACACTCCGGGATTGTTGTCTTAGGGCTTCACTGTCCCGGGGCTCCCCACCCTTGGCAGTCGCAGCTGCTCTGGTTTCCTCATTCTTCCTGCCTCTCCTAGCGGCCAGTGGTGGCTGTGGATGCACTGTACCTGCCTCTTGGCTCTGTCTCTTGACTCCCAGTCTCCCCAACTGCTGTCTGGAACAGGAAGTAAGAAATTCAAGGTTATTTATTCATGATGTCTCCAGAGTAAAGCCTGACTCTCCTGAGCCTTTCCAGGGCTCTCGCTTGGGCTGCTCAGAGGTGCATTTTGCAATGGTGTTTGTGCAGAGCTGAGCTCGCCCCGGGTCTTCGCAGTATCCCCTGCTGGGACGTGTTTGGTGGGTGACAGCAGAGGTCTTGACAATACCAGTCGACCTCATTTTAAAATTTTATTCTTAAAGAGATACGTATTTTTAAATTTGTGTATATGTGCATGTCTCTGTGTGTGTATGTGCTACATGTATGTGAATACTTGCAGAGACCAAAAAAAATAAAAAATAAAAAATAAAAAAAGGGCACTGGGTCCTCTGAAGCCGGAGTTACAAGTGGTTGTGAACTACCCAACATAAGTGCTGGGACCCAACCTGAGTCCTCTGGAGGAGCAGTAAACACTCTTAATCACTGAGCCATCTCTCTGGCCTCTAAATTTAATTTTTTTTTTTTTTTTTGCCTATATGTATGTCTGTATAAGGGTTTCAGTCCCCTGGAACTGGAGTTACAGATAGTTGTGAGCTGCCATATGGGTGCTGGGAATTGAACTCAGGTCCTCTAGAAGAGCAGCCAATGCTCTTAACCACTGAACCATCTCTCCAGCCCCCTAAATTTAATTTTAAATTATCATATAAAATATGCTTTGCTACAGTGTTTTAAAGCATGATTTGCTTTGTTGATCCTCTCCTACCTGGGTCTCGCCCCTCCCTCCCCCCCCCCCCACTGCCTTGCCTCCCACTACCCCATTGACCTCTGTTCTGCTTTCCTATCACCTGTTCTGTGACTCCTCCCCCTCTCTTAACACCTCTTTCTCCTCTCACGGTCCTCTTTCCGGTTTCACAATTTGTACCTACACTCACACCCACATATGTACATTAAACACAGAGAAATACTAAAAGTTAGGGCCACATATGAGAGAATATGTAATACTTGTCTTTCTGAGTCTGGGTCATCTCACCTCGTATAGTAATTTCCATCGTGAAGTCTAGGCTTTGTGTGTGTCTCTGGAGACCCTCCAGTCTGGATTCTGACTCGGGGTGCCGTGCTTCCTTCCTGGCGCCAGATCACCTCACTGTTGCCACCTGGCACGCGCTACTCACGCCCTGTGCCTTTGTCTCATCCAACTGCAAAGCTCCTCGGCTGTGGCCCTACCCTCCCAGCACGACTGTGGACCTGCAGGGGGAGACATACTTGCTTAGGCCCCAGCAACTGCTTGCTGGCATGAAGCCTCAGGCCCGGCTGGAAAGCCATGCTGGAATTCCTTCCCTCTGAGCCTGACTGGGCCTTCAACTAGCTAGAGGACTTGGGAAACGGGTGGCATTGAGGTTTTTTTTACATGATGGGTTGGGAGCAGTGAGGGGAAGCTGCTCTCATTTTAGCGGTGGGACTGATACAAGGCAAAGGGCGGACTCACGCTGTGCAATAATGGGCTGTTCCTGTGCTGTGCCAGGGACATGCAGATGAGCACTCCTGGGAGGATCAGCTTTGGGTCTGGATTCAGTGCATCTTCAGGACTGGCTCTCAAAGACATCACATGTGGCTGAGCTCTGATTTTGGAACAAATTTATATACAAGCAGGAAACAGCCAACTGCAGTGCTAGCTCCCCCATTTTTAAGCAGTGACCCACTGTACCTACATTTCTGGGTTGGGGGTCCTGCTATCAGGAACATGATTCAGCCTTCAAAGACGACCCTTGGAGAACGAACAGTGGTTCACAGCTGCTTCCTTGTCCCTGGCCTCCGGCACTCCTCACATCCCACCACAGCCTTGCTTCACTTCGCCCTGGCCTCCCCTCCCCTCCCCGTCTCCTACCCAGTCTTACTGAGCCTTACTCTGGTCAGAGAACTGCCCTGTCTAAAGCCGTACCCACCTCTGACCACAGGCCATGAACCAGGCTCTACTGGGCAACCGCAGGGCCATCGCCCAGCTGTTGGTCAACCTGACTGAAGCCACCCTGCAGCAGGAGCTTGACAATCGCCACCGCTGGCAGGGCCTGGTGGATGCCTGGAAGGCTCTCAAGAAGGAGGCCCTGCAGCAAAGCTTCAGGTCAGTGGTGGCACCCCTCCCGTCCCTTGGCCTTCCACACTCCCACCTACAATGCCCTTCCAGCCACCCGGCTGCTTTTTCCTGCTCCCTTCATCGTTATTTAGAAATGCTAGTGTTTTCTATGCCCCTGTATTTAAAATTAGAAACAGATAAAAGCATCAAAAAAAGAAATAAAAGTCACCAATGACCCCTCCTAGAAGGAGAGGTACACTAAGACTCGAGCACGTTTAGACCCACAGAGTCGTGCTGTTTTAGACCTTATTGTTTCATGAACACTGTTTCACAACTATTCTCTGAGCTCAGTATGAATTATTGGAAAGTGTCCATGTAATTGTCTGAATATTTCCAGTCTTCTGTATTAGTTATAACCGAGGGTCCTGGGCCGGGAAGGACAGATATCTCTCAGGTGGATACCTCCCACCTTTCAGGAGCACATGTGTGCTGTGGGATGTCTTTCTGTATGCTATGAATACCAGTTGCTCCCACTGGCTAATAAATAAAGCTGTTTTGGCCTATGGCAAGGCAGCTTAGAGGCAGGCGGGAAATCCAAGCAGACATATGGAGAGAAGAAAGGAGAGCAGGGAGAGATGCCTAGCCGCCACCCAAGGAGCAGGAAGATGCCAGCAGACCGGTAACACCACGGCCATGTGGCAAAACATAGATTAACAGAAATGGGTTAATTTAAGATGAAAGAGCTAGCTAGCAAGAAGCCTCCCATAGGCCATATTGTTTGTAAATAGCATTAAGCCTCTGAATGATTATTTTATAAATGGCTGCAGGACCACAGGGCCGAGTGGAACCACGGGGCCGGATGGGACCGGAGAAACTTACCACTCACTACATACGTGTCCTCTGTGGGAGAAAGGGGGAGGGGAGGACCCACCTCTGCATTTGTGTGCTGAGGCTCAACCTTGCCCTTCCATGTGACCTTGATGAAGTCCCCAGGGATGCCAAGCCTGCCTCCTCCACACTGTAGGCACCCTAATAGCCCTGCAGTAGAGTCTCAATGATGACTCAATGAGACACTCTATAAACAGAGCCTGTCTGGGCCCAGGTTTGGGACTGTTACAAAAGTCAACAGAGAGCAGTACCGATGGCCACAGCTGACTTTTCCTGGACACTTCCCATGATGCACGGGGCATAGGGCTCAGGGCCTTGTCTGACATCTTTCTGGGTCCTCACAAGTTCCCAATGAGGATGGGTGCTGCCATTAGCTCTGAGTTATAGTCCAAGGCTCGGAGTGGAAGAGGAACTTGTTCTGGGTCACAGGGTCTGAGGTGGGGCCATTACAGTCTGGGTGGTGTGGGCCAGAGTCATGGGGTTAAAAGTGTGTTCTTACCTGAGTCTCCTTCCACTTCTCCCCTCTGTGACTCGGGGTCTGGCTGTCCAGTGAGTTCATGGCTAGCAGTAATATCCAGGAGCCCCCAGCTGTGCAGAAGGAGCTGGACGAAATGCTGAAGAACCAGGAGATCCTTCAAAGAGTGAGGCTGGATCACCTCTGCACCATCTGGTATGGTGTGTAGGAAGGACCACTGGGATCAGCACCTTTGGGGGTCCGGTAGGGAGGCCATGTGGCCTAGATCTTCCCCTGGAACTCTCCCACACCAGGCCACCTCTTGGTACTGGAGGGCTGGCCTGGCCACCCCAGCCCCCGATTGGCAAGGAAGGTCATAGTTCATTTGCTGTGGAAAGAGGCTTACACTGGTCCTGCTAAAGAGCTCACTAGGAAGCAGTGGCCAGGGAAGAGGGAGGAGAGAGAGGAGGCTGCTTTGGGCTTCATCCTGAGGCACTTTGGAGAGTGGGTAGAAGGCCACAACACTGGGAGGCTGCTGTCACGGGAAGCTCAGGGTCTTTGTGATAGCAACCTTGGGAATAATAACGGGCCTTTCTATGAGGCTTGTTCGGGGCACCAGGAGATCCCAGCAGGTTCTTCAGCTCCTTCAGTATTTTACTGACAGGATGTTAAATATGCTGGCCCCTTTGGCAAGTTTTGTGCATGCAAGGCTTACCCGTCATCTCTTCTTTCCCCAGTGACCTCCTCCCCCCCAACTATAGCAAAAACCAGCTGACTGAGTGGTATGATACTCTCACGTCCCTGAACAAGCAGCTTGGTGAGCAATGTCTGTGAGATTTCTAAAACCTTCCAGAACTCTGTCCAAGTAGTAGCTTATTATAGTCAGCCCTCCATTCATGTAGCCGTGAAGGCGTGGTAGCCCCTCCATCCAGGAACTTTAGGGTGAGTGAGCCCTGAATACCCCTCCTCTACTCACTGCCCAGTCCACAGCCATGCTAGCCACAAATTCTGACCCCTGACGTCTGACCCCTGACCCAAGAATGGGGATAGAGACATAAAGTCTCTGCTTAACTCTCAGGATGGCGCAATGGCCATGTCCCGAGAGTCTTACAGTTGGAGGTATGGGGTTAAAGCCCAATTCTGCTGCGTCCTGATGCATGACCATAGGGAAGCCAAGACATCTCATGGCCTCAGTGTCCTCCTCTGTAAAGCAGAGATATGAACAGAACTAATCATGGCCCCTACCTTGTGAATTAATGTCTATTCACAGTTTAGTCCCTAGCTCACAGCAAGACGGCTGAACCACAAATGGTAACTGTTTAGAAGACTCCACACTGAGAGTGTCAGGTCACAGCCCATAGCCCAGCTGCCTGGTTTGGAAATAAGTTCAGGACGTGGTCACACTCGTTTGTCTGCTCTCCGGCTGCTTGCTCACTGCAGCAGAGACTGTGTGACACAAAGCTGGAGATACTGGCTCAGTCGTTTGGTGGAAAAAGTGGGCCAAGTCTTAGTTTAGAAAATGTAATCATTTTTCTATCCTTGAGGTTCACCACAAGCCAGGGAGGTCAGTGGCCACGCACTAGTCCCTCATGTTACCGTGACACAGTGCTCGACGAATAAATGAAGAGAGCAAAGGTCTGTTTCGGCTCAGGGTTCTAGAGGATTTCAAAGGCGTGGCTGTAAGCGAGATGGTGGGAGCCTGTGGTAGAGACCCCACACATCACAGTGGACCAGGCAGCAGAGAGGGCACTTGAACCAGGGGCAAGGCTGTAACTGTTAAAGGTCCACCCCAATGACCTACTTAGGGCAGCTAGGCTTCACCTCCTAAAGGGTCCAAAGCCTTTCAAAATAATGCCACCAGCTGGCAATGCATTTCAGATTCAAAACTTTCATATGCACCCTTGTCTTTGTGTCCCAGAAGACCCTCTGAGCCTGAAGCTTCTGCTGGAGATGAACTCCTCAAGTGAGGTCATCCTCTTGGGGTGCTAGGAACTCTCTGAGGAGGGAGACACCAGCCCCTGTCCTGACGAATCTGAGCGGAGCAACCTTCGCTGTGGAAGCTCTTTGCTAAGGGAGAGCAGATTCCTCTGCAAAGGGAACACCTCTCCTTCTGACTTTCCCCTTCCTCTTGGGAGAGCATCTGACCTTTGACCCATTTTTGTTTTCTGCCCCGAAGATACCTACCACATGGACTGCATGACTCTGGTACGATTCCTGTACGAGACGATTTGGCAGGATTGCCTGGCCTACGTACAGGATTGCAAGGTAGCCTTCCCTTTCTGCAGGCCTGTGAAGAGGAGCGGTGTACTGGACCTGATGCCCCCTATCCCTCAGCCTTTTCTGCCTGCCCCTTACCCTTCAGCCTCAATGGAGGCTTTTCTTCCTGTGAGGCACCAGAAGCTCACTGTCCATTGGGTATTCTGTTTCCTTCTACCTGGCTCACCCTGCAGCCTCCAGAGCTTAGCTCAGCATTGTTTCCTCTGGAAGCCCCTGTGAAATGGATTTGTATATTCATAAGCCATCTCTGTCTTTATCCTTGGCTGTATTCTTCACAGCACCGGGCCTTGTCAAAGACTGGGCCATATTCTAAGGGCACACCACAATCCCTTAGAAATCATAGATAGTGCTGACCCTGGCTCCAGCCCCAACGTTCTCTCTGGTCTGCCTGCCTCTGGGCAGGTTAAAGCAGTGAGTTTATTCTCAACCTGTCCAGGACAATGGCAGACTTTCTGGAATCTGGGAAATAGTTTGTCAAATATCCCCTCCTTGGTAAAAGTGTCTAGATGAAAAACCTATAAAAGCCTAGGCATTTTGAAAAGTTCTGAGCCCCAAGAGCCTCCTATTCTCCAGACACCTCCGGCCAGCCCTGCTCTGCACCCTACCCATCCAGGAACAGAATGAAAGGGGGTCAGTGTGCCACTTGCAGCCCTGTGGGGGACCCGAAGCAGCTCAATTGCTAACCGAGGGTTTCACAGCTCTGCCTTGCTCTCCCACCTTGCAGAAGCAGCTGCTGGACTGGAAAGCTTTCTCTGAAGCAGAAGCAGAGAGCCTGGTGAATCCAACCTTCTTTCTGATGGTGGGGGAGTTCCAGAGCAAGGTGGAGAAGAAGCTGGAGCTCCTGGATGTATGTACAGGGGTGCTGGGGACCCTCAAGGTGGGGCACCTCTCTGGAGTACTGCACTGCAAATCCTAGAAGTCTAGGGTGTCCCCGGGGTGTCCACTCCTGGCCCTCACCAGTCCCCCTCTCGCACAGGCCTCCTGTACTAACGACACCAGATCATCCTCTGGGTCCTGGAAACCACCCCGATGTCAGGGCTGCTCAGGCTTGGGAAAGCCTCTTGGGTCATAAGTGTACCAGAGCCACTGCTGGCCCCTGTGTTGAAGGCTGGGGAAGGCAAGGAGCTCCCAGCCCTGAGAGATTTATGGTCTTGATCTAGAGCCAGCACACCTTTTCTGTGAAGGGCCAGGTAGTAATTGTGGCAGGCTTGGTGGGCCACAGGTGTCTGTCACAACTTGTCACATCTGTCAACCTAAGCAGTGTAGAAACAAAGGATGTGGATGTGTTCTGATCGATGCCTTTATTGGAGGCCAGGATTTGAAGTTCATTTAATTTTCATGTTATTTCCCCCCCCACCCCCGCTACTTTTGATATGTTTTAAAAAATTGTTTAAAAATTGGAGAATCTGCCGGGCGGTGGTGGCGCACGCCTTTAATCCCAGCACTCGGGAGGCAGAGGCAGGCGGATCTCTGTGAGTTCGAGGCTAGCCTGGGCTACCAAGTGAGTTCCAGGAAAGGCGCAAAGCTACACAGAGAAACCCTGTCTCGAAAAACCAAAAAAAAAAAAAAAATTGGAGAATCTGTGCTTAGCTCACAAGCCCAAAACCAAAGCAGATGGAGGGCCAAATTTACCCTGCAGCCTAGCCTACCAGTCTCTGTCCCAGATGAGTGCATACAACCTGTGCATTTTTGTGTCTTGTATGTGTGGTGCAGGCCATCAAACTCAAGTCCTCACATCTGCTAAGAAAGCTCTCTGCCAGTGAACTATCTCCAGTCCTAACATGTAGGGCTTTTCCAAAATCTTTAGATTTATTTTATTTAATACATGAGTGTTTTGCCTGCATGCATGTACGTGCACCATGTATGTGCCTGGTGCCTGAGGAGGCCAGATGAAGGCATCAGAGAACTGGAGCTGTGAATGGTTGTGAGCCACCATGTGGCTACTGGGAACCTAACCCAGGTCTTCTGAAAGAGCACCAGGTACTCTTAACCATTGAGCCATCTCTCCATCCCCTGACACACAGTTTTTAAAAGGTGAAGTTGTATGTGAGATTTTAACAGCAGGTACGGAATTGTACCCAGATGCTAAGAGACAGAGTGTTCTTAGAGAAAGAATTGCAGACTGAGGTGGTTCCGTCCAGCTACCCCACGCAGGCAAGGCCAGGAGCCTGTCTTCGTTAGGGTTTCTATTGCTAACACACCATGACCAAATCACCTCAGGGAGCAAAGGGTCTATTTTATTTACACTTCCACTTTGCAGTCCATCATTGAGAGAAATCAGCAGAAACTCTGACAGGAGTTCCTGGAAACAGGGGCTGAAGCAGAGGCCGTGAGGGACTTACTGGCTGACTCCCCATGGTCTGCTTAGCTTGCTTTCTTATACAATGCAGGACCACCTGTCCGTGGGGTGGTAGCACCATTAACAGTGGGCTGAGCCCTCCCACATCAATCATTAATCAAGAAAATGCTCAACAGACTTTCCTATGGGCCCATCTTATGGAGGTGTTATCTCAACTGAGAGTCTCATTTCTCAGATGACTAGCATGTGTCAAGCTGACACACAACTAACCAACACAGAGCCTAAAGCTGACTTTGAGCGACGGTGTTCAGGTAGTAACTTCTGTCTTTGGAGACAAGGCCCTGTGGACAGGTGGTCCTTGGGGCCTGGGCTAGTCTGCCCTCCGGGTAACCTTCTCTATGTTCTACCCTGGCAGAGCTCCTTTGAAGCCTTGGCCAAGCAGACAGAATTGCAGAGCGCGGACCTCTTCCGGTACTTCCAGGAGGCTGTGAGGCTGTGGGAGGGGCACCAGAGTGTTCTGTTGTCCCAAGAGCTGGAGCTGGAGAAGAGGATAGAGCAACATCGACAGAAACACAACCAGGAGAACCAGGTGCCCCAAACCGGGGGCCGGTTGGGGAGCTGTGGGCTGGACCCAGACTGCGGGGCCCGTGTGGGGAGCTGTGGGCTGGACTCAGACTGCTGCTGCGGGCTTTCAGATTAACAACAACAACAACAAAACAAACAAACAAACAAACAAAAAACAACCCACCATAAACAAAAATGAAGTGAAAATAGATCCTAGACTCAAATGTAAAACCCTTAAATTGCAAAATGTGTGTAGATGGAGGCACCAAGGCTTGCCTTGATCTTGGAGGGAAATGGAAGGAGCAAGAAGAAGGATCCTGAATCAGGCCAGAGCTTGTGATAGGTCTTGTGAAATCAAGCCTGTTTCTAAGAGTGTGCACAAGCAATAGAGACAGAAAGACAGACTGACTGAATGGGAAGAAGTCTGGGTCGTTAAAATAACATGACCTGGTGCTGGTGGAGTGGTTTAGCAGGTAGATGTGATTGCATGCAGGGCTTCATGACATGTGTTCAATCCCTGGTTCCTGTAAAGTGTCAGGAGGAGGCTTCTTCCAAGAATTGCCCTCTGACCTTCACATGCCTGGAAACACACACACACACACACACACACACACACACACACACAAACCATAAAGGATTAAGTAAATAAATGATAAGAAAATGAACAAGATGATCAAAGTATAATCACGAGCCATAGCTTACTGCTGGCCAAAGAGGATGAAATTTTCCCCATAGTGTTGAAAGAAGACCACAGTGTGACAAATCTCCCAAGGACTGCATGTGACAGACAGGTGCCCTGCCCCCACAGTGAACTCCAGAATTACTAATATGCAGTTGTTCGAGTAGGGGAAAAGCAGACCTTTGCCCAATTAAAGACTATGGTGGATCTTTTATGAGAAGTTCCTCGGGGGAAACTGGCTAGAGCCCCGCCCCCAACATGACAAGTAAGGTTGCTTCCTTCTGAGGAGGAGGCAGCGTCAGCCAGTGACTTCAGAGCCCCCAGGCTTGCGTCAATCGGAGCTCTCTTAGTCTACAGGGGAGTAGCTGACAGTGATGCCTGTCACATCCTGAGCTCACCAGGTATCTAACGCTTGGGATCATATGCCTTTTGAAGTTCCAATTGTGGAGGTTGCCAACTCGCCTATGCGGGCTGATAAAGTGAGGTATAGGTAGCATTTTAGGGAACTGGCTCCAAGTTGTCACTTACAGATGCCTCAGAAATGTGTAGTGCAGGCTTGACTCTAGGCCCAAGGCCCAAGAGAAATGTCCCTGAAGTGGCTCTTCTGAGGTGGGTCCTTGGGGAGGTGGATGGGGACAAAAGAAGATTCCAGGAACAGAGCCTGCAAGTGTGTGCTGGAGAGACCAAGGGTGGTCACAGACTTGGTCCTCCTCCCAGGCTTTCTGCCTACACCTCAGCTCTGGAGAAAGGGGGATCTGCATGTCACTAACATTCTACCACCTCTGCACACTCACCTGTGCCTCTCTTGTTTTGGGAATGGCTGCCAGACCCAAGAGATCACCCTCGATAAGCTTTTAGACCAACTGAGGCAGCAGAGCCAAGAAGAGACACTGAAGGTGCACCTGGAAAAGGCCAAGACTTTTCTGAAGAACATGAAGTCCAGGTAGGCTGACCAGACCTCAGAAGACAGGAGGAGATGGCCGGGATTCATAACTAAGGGAACACCCGGTAGCGCAGAGCTATGATCAGCAAACTCAGATAAAAGCTGTGTCCTCAACACTGGAGAACATTAACAATCCTTTGCTCCTCACCCAGGAACCCATAGAATCTCCTAGGGAGAACTGTGGCAAGTTTGTAGTGAGAAACGTCAAGGCCAAGAACCTGGGTTCCCTGTTAACTGTAAACATGCATACTCTTTGTTGAAGGGACAGAAAAGTCAACGTCTGCAAACAGAGATGTTCCCCTCATTCTTACCCAGCTGTTCTTTGGTATGAGCATGCACATTTATGGACACAGATACATACCAATACAGTGTTTTAAAAAATAAAGGATGAGTTGTATAATGCAAATTATTCTGTAATTATAGATCTATTTTTAAGTGACCGTGTAGAATTTACTACTATAATTACTTAGAAGATACTTGGCCGTATGTTAGCCATCTCGTGATTAGCTTTTTCTCATTGGCTCTGGGTTCTCCATACAGAATTACTAACAGTTCTCTGTGAACTGCATTATTTTTTTGTGCCTCTGTACAGCTGATTCTGTAAGGACCACTCACAGAAATAGACCCACCTTCCATCTGATTGCTGCATATAGATCTGCGAGTTTATCTTTGGGTAACTAAGTAAGCTCCTGAACCTGTTTACTTTGCCTGAGAAACAGATAACATTTCTGAGCCTGGTGGTGTTTGAGGGTTTGATGGAATACTGTAGATTAAGTTCAAGGACAGAGTTAGGATCATGGACAGGAAAAGTGAGCCCACATTACAAATGAAAAACTTCCCAGATTCTCTACAAAGAGCATGTGCTCCTTGTATGATCAGGAAAATAATACAGTACCCCAAAGACTGTTTCTATGAGAAGAATAGCCCCCCCCCCCACAGCTCCATACAATGCTAGTTGCCAGATGGAGGCCTGGGGGCATGGCTCCAGCGAGGGTCTCCCACAGAGTTCCCCTTCCTCCCTCCCAGGTATGAATGTTTTCACATCCTCCTGACCAAAGAAGTGATGGAGTACCCAGGGTTCGTACTCAAAGAACTCAACTGCTACAGCTTCACCCTCAGCCGACACTTCTTCATTCGTGAAATCTTCGAACAGGTATCAAGGAGAGATGGTACACCCCAGTCACTCAGTAAGTAGGACAGGGGAGAGGATAGCTTTCTGTCTGATCTGCCCACAGTGGGCAGCATCATTCCCTAGGCAGGGCATTTTAAACCATTTGGAAGCCATCCTTAATCCTGCAAAGTAGGAAACCGTGTCAGAAGGTCAAGGGTGAAGAGACCGAACAGAGGCCTTCTCGGTTTAAAAGGGTTAGGGTCTGGGAAGTGGCTCAGCAGCACTGTAGTGTTTGCTGGATAAGTGGGAAAACTGAGTTCAAATCCCAGAGCCCACACAAAGCCAGGCACAGGAGCCCACATCTGTAGTTCTGGTGCTTCTATGGGGAGATGAGAGTCAGAGGCAGGAGGATCCCCAGAAGCTCAGAAGCCAGCTAGTCTGATATACACTGCAGTGAACGGTAAGGAGACCCTGTCTCGAGGGGGAAGGTGAGGACTGACACCCAAGGCTGTTCTCTGACATGCACACGTGTGCCCCTCCCCCCCACAGTGACCCCCCCCCTTATCTCTCTCTCACACATACACACATGATAGATAGGCTCCAACCTTAAAGTGAAAAGTCTAATCTCTATAACGCTTTGTGTTCCATTCATGATGTCTCTCACTGGCACATGATTCTACTAAAATTAAGCCAGGACCCATTCCCTCTTCCCTCGGATGTTCCTTACCAGCTGTCCCCTATCAAAAGCAGCTCACCCACGACCATGTTAATCAGGCTCGTTCTGTCCGCCCTCCCTGGACACCAGTGCAGCCGGTTCACCCCACTGCTCACCATTTCCTCTGGTTTACTTCTGAGACTGTGTCAGAGTGAGCCCTGATTCTGTTACCTAGTGCTTACCCAGGGTGTGCTAGTCTGCTGGGAATTAGGGAAAGAAAGTATTTGCCTGGACTGAGGACCCATCGATCACCCCAGTGAATGGAGTTGGTCCCGGCACATCAGAGCCTTTTTACCTAAAGAGTCATGAAGCTTTAGTACCTGTGTTCCGGAGAAAGGCTTTGCTGGCCCCGGAGTGACTTGTGTTTTTTCCTTGTAGAATTTGATTGGGGAAGTGACTTTCAAGTTCAGGCAGCCAGGTAACACAACCTGAGCCCGGGCCTCCCTGCCATCACTCCAGTACGTCTGTGGGTGGGGGCCCCAGTCCAGGCAACACTGGTCGCTGTCTGCTTATCCTTTACTACTGGTCACCAACAGAAACCCACGAAAAGGTCTACATGCAGAGAATAAGTAAGCTGAAGAAAAAACACAGGGCGAGAGTGGAAATCCGCAAAGCTGAAGAAAGCACAGGTCAGGAGACAGGTTCCGAGAAGCCAGCAGAGGAGACGGAAGAGGAAGCCGGGGAAGAGATAGAACCCATCATGGCTGGAGAGGCACGGGGCCGCCGGGACAAGTTCCCACAGAGTGACAGGACAGAAGAGTCTATCCAAGAGACTGAAGAAATTCGGAGCATGAAAGAGACTTTCTCAGAGTCATCCCTGGAACCAGAAAATGTGAAGTCTCAAGACGAGCAGGAGGGGATAGAGGCAGACGAAGAGGAGGAGGAAGAGGAGGAGAAGGAAGAGGAGCATAAAGAGGAAGAGGAGGAGGAGAATAAGGGAGAAGAGGAGGAAATAAAAGAGAAGGAAGAGGAGGAAGAGAAGGAGGAAGAAGAGGAGGAAATAAAGGAGGAAGAGGAAGACGAGGAGGAGGACTATGAGGATATGGATGAAGAGGTGACGGAGTACTTTCAGGAGAGCTTACTTATGGGTCAGGTAAGCCAGCCCCTGGCTCGTTGTTGGGTATGAAGGAAGTCTGCTGTGTTTATCCTATGCATATATTCAGATGAGCTGGGGACGCCAACGGCCCAGGCTCTACAGAGGTCCAGATAAAGAGCTACAGGAGTGTTTATTCCTTTCTATTTTTGTCAACAAAGATCTGGTTCTTCCTTCACAACAATAATTTTTAAAATTTGCCTTCCTTTTCTCATGCCCCTACAACCTATTCTGGAGTCATCTTTCACATGGCTTTCTTCATCTCTCCCCGGGGTCTCTTTCTTACCTCCTGTTTATTGCACGGATTGCCTCAGTCTCCCCTACTTCAACCCTTCTCTCTTCCTGTTTACCATATATATAAAACAAAACGTTCAGGAAAAGTTCCCCTTGATGGGTAGTTTTAATTGTCAACTTGATACAACCTAGAATCGTCTAGAAAGAGTCTCAGTGAGAGACTGTCTATATCAGGTTGGCCTGTGGGCATGTCTATCTTACGTATTAATTGATATGGGAAGACCCAGCTCACGGTGGGCGGCATCATCTCCCAGGCAGGGTATTTTAAACTGTGTAAGAGTGGAGAAATCGAGCTGAGCACAAGTAAGCAGATGAGCAGATGCACATTCATTCCTCTCTGTTCTTGTCTGTGGATGTGATGGGACAAACTGCGTCAGCCTCCTGCTGACGCCAGACTTCCTGTCTGTAACCTGGAACTGGGAGCTAAAATAAACTCTTTCTCCCCTGAGTTGCTTTTGGTCAGGATGTTTTATCATAACAATAGGAAATGCAACTAGGACCTCCTATTTGAGGGTTGGCAAGTAGCTCATTGTTAATAAACCTTGTCTTCAAAACACACCCAAATGCACAAAACCATATTCTGTGGTGTGCAGAATTCTATGGTACAGAATGACAGAAGACATATTTCCTATATTGCTGTGGAAGAACTGGTACATAGGACTTTTTTTTATAATTCCAAACTCAAATGTTCACACATGTACTGAGAAAAGAAGATTGGAGGCCATAGGCAAAAATGACAAGCAGTGAAAAGTGTGCCATCACTACTCAGTCTCAGCCAACAGTGTTGTTCGGTGCCGTTTCAAAGAATGAGGAACTGAGGTTTATACGTGAAACCTCTCCATTTTAAAACCACCAAGGACGTAGCTCAGGGATCCAGTGCTCACATGCAATAGGTCCTGAGGTCAGCTCTGCAAACCAGTAAAAATAAGTAAAAGCACTGTGTGTGGGGAAGAGGAGGTTAGGGAAAGCTCGCATTGGCTGTTTGGACCTTAGGGGCTCAGTCTGTGGTCACGTGCGTGCATCAGCTGATGGTTGATTTTCAAGTCTCGTGCTCCGGATAGGCTGAAGACAAGGAAGAGAGCCTGGAGGAGATGGCCTACGATGAAATGGAGTTTTTCACGACTGCGAGTGGGAACACTTACTTTGCCTTCCTGTCTGTGGAAGATGAACAAAGGATACACACAAGGCCGAATTCCTACCACATTGTGCTCTTCCACGACGCGTTCAGCACCAAGTATGTAGAACAAGTGACTGTTCCTCACAAACTCATCGTGAAAGTGAAGAAACGGTGAGTGGAAATGGTCGCATTCACAGTCTCTTACTCTGAACTTTCTGCACAAGGGGATAGAACTAAAGATTGACTGTAGCTAGAAAACTTAAAAGCTTAGGTAACAGAGAGAGGGTAGGGGTGAGAAAACACCATAGAAAATCTCAAATGTCCCAGAATGCTCCACAGACATGGATATCCTTGCTGAGTGTAACCCCTGCGCCCTTCCCAGGGTGCTCTGTTGGTCTAGGCTTTGTCATAGAAACACTTTCCCCAAGCCATCTACTTCTGGCTTCTAATTCCTAGTATATCTATGTCTTTAAAGTTTCTTTCATTTTTGAAAGATTTATTTATTTTATGCATATGAGTGTTTGCCTGTATGTATGTATGTATGTATGTGTGTGTGTATCATGTGTGTACAGTGCCTGTGGAGGTCAGAAGAGGGTACCAGAACCCCAAGAACTGGAGTCACACATGCTTAACTATCCTCTGGATTCTGAGAACCAAACCAAGGGGTACTACAACAGTACTCCTAACCACTGAGCCATCTCTCCAGCCCCTTATATTTCTTTAAAAAAAAAAAAAGCTCTATAGATATAAACTAAAGGCATGCTATATCTCATGTGGCATTTTGTAGTGATCAACACAGAAAATGGAAAAGAACTGTGAACAGTGGAGGAATGACCTGTGGTCTTTAAAAAAAAAAAAAAAAAAGACAGACTCTGTAGCCCAGTGTTCCTTGGTCTATTCCTAAGGAGATGTGAAGAAATGTAGAACCACAATGTCTTTTAATCTTTAAGCTCTTCTGAACTTGACATAGGTACAGGGTTGTTCATCACAGCCTTCTCTGTGAGAGCCAAAGTTTGGAAACCGCCCAGCAGGAGTCTTAGTGGATGGATGGTGTCCATCCATTCAATGAGATGACATGTACATGGGGAACAAATGAGGTATGAGAACACAAAGGACTGTGGGCCTCAGTATGGCCCATCAGCTGGTCTCGATTGCTGCCAGAGATGACTGCTCCTCTCTCCCCAGCATCCGAGCTGGCTTCTTTGAGCATCTGGAGAAGTGGTTTGACCAGTGTGCCCTCAATGCTCGCATCATTGTGGCTGCCAAGGTTGACGAACTGGATTCAGAACTGGAGCTGCGTCTGCATCTGCACAAGCCAAGACTCAAGCACGTGGAGAAGGATATTCACAATGTCAGAGCAGGTTAGAGCCATCCTGGGGAGGTCCACTTGTCCCCAGACATCCCCTACAGGGTCTACTGACCCATGAACTCATCCTTTTTTTTTTTTTTTCTTTTTAAATGCCCCAGTTTACCTGTGTAATGCTAGGCTGTCATCACACTTGGAAGGCATGCCCAGAATCAGCATATGAGATTTTAAAATCTTCCTCCCTCCCTTCCTTCTTCACTTCCTCCCCCCCCCTCCTTCTCTCTCTCTCCCTGCTTTCCTTTCTTCCTTCTTGAAACAAGATCTCCACTTGGTAGCCTAGGTTGGCCAGAATTCATCATGTATCCCGAGCTAGCCTCAGAATTGTAGGAATCTCTGTGTCTCACACTCATGGGTGTTTCTCCTTCCCTCTCTTCCTTCCTCCCTTCCTTCCTTTGTAGAGTGTCAGGGGCAAAAGGAAGAGTGTTGTCCTGTTGTTGCTCTTGGGTTTCAGGTCTCTGCCCACACCTGTCAGGTACACACCTGTCTGGAGGATGCTCTAGCTGCAAGTCTCCAGCTTAGAAACCAGAACTCGCGGGTTCCCTTTCTCTGGCTGTATAACTCTGAACAGATCATCTGACACCCCTACCCTTCCTACCTACCTCCTCTACAGGAGAAGGTGTTGACGTGGTATAGGGAGGAGGTGGAAGCCATTATTTTCACCCGATCATTGGTCTTGGAAAGACAAACCTTTTCTTTTTTTAGTAGGAAGCTCCACTAATGGGGAGGTGCACACAGTTAGAGTCGGACTCTTACGTGGCCCCCTGTGGACGCTTCACTTGAATCCATAGCCATTTAAGGCTCTCCTGGAGCCTCCACGTGATTCCATCCAAACTCCCGTGACCCGGAGCAGTGGTGGTGGCAGGCCCTGAGATGTGCAGTCTCGAGTTCTGGAAAACTGTGAACTAAATGCAGTGAGGGATGAAAGAATTGCACCGGAGGCCGGCCCCATTTGCCGCTTTGGCTCCCCAGCCCAACGCTCAGCTTGGACGCTCAGACCACAACAATGAATCCCAGCTCCACACTGCTTTTAAATTAAAAAAAAAGTTAATTATCAGCCGAGCACACACCTTTAATCCCAGCACTCAGGAGGCAGATCTCTGAGGTTAAGGCCAGCCTGGTCTACAGGACAGCCAGGGCTACACAGAAAAACCCTGTCTCGAAACCTCCCCCTTCCAAAAAAAAAATTAACCTTCATATAGAATAATGGGTTTCATGATGGCATTTTTCTCATTCATGTATATGTGTATGTCATTGTATTTCATCCATATTCATCTCCCATTACCATCTTTTGTCCCTATTCATGCTCCTGTTGGTCCCCTTCCTTCCTCAGAATAGTCCCCTTGCTTGTTTTATGTCATTCATAGATGATAGATAGATGATAGATAGATGTAGATATACATCCATTCATATAATAACTAGATTTCACATACGAGAGAAAATACATGCTATTTAACTTTCAGAGACTGGCTTGTTTTGCTTAACATAATCTCCAGTTCTGCCCATTTACTTGAAAATCACACGATTTCGTTCTCCTCTGTGGCTGAGTAGAATTCCGTTTCTCCTATACACCACAGTGCAGCTAGCCACTTGTGTGCTGATGGCCACCTAGGCCACCTTAGCTACTGTGAACAGTGAGGAAGTAAGCATGGGTGTGCGGGTGTCTTTGGTCTGCTGATGCCATTTGTTTTTGTAGAACTGTATGTATTTTTGTTAGAACAGCCCTTCTGTCAACCACTCCAGGCAGCAGCACACTCAGGTGGGAGATATGGGGCTCTCTGCTTACCATAAAGGCCTCTGAAGGGGCTCTGGAAACCTGATCCTTTTACGTTCTACCTCACCTTGGAGCCAGTTGGAATTTGGGCTATTGGGCATAGTATTCATTGGTGTAATGGAACAGATCAAGACTTCCCAGCTTTGTGCTTGTTGAGGTACCCCCTACCAAGATCTCAGTGCTCCCCAAACACCTCCAGCCATCCTCTGCTCCCGGGGATTCTCTCTATCCCTAGTTTTGCCCAATCAGCTGCAGGGCTCCTCCTCCAGCAGGGAGGGCAGGCTCACAGCCCCTCTCCAGTATGGGACCTTGAGGTGGGTGCTCATTGGCCTCCTCGGGGTCCCAGTCCAGATCCAGTCCCACCTCGGAGAGGGCAGCTGGGGCATGGTAAGGGTCCTTGCCTGACAGGAGTGATTCCTTTTGGGCTGGCCTAGGAGATGTAACAGGTGGCCCCATTCCAAGGAAGGAATGGCCTCAGAGGATAGCAGCTCTTCCTACCCCCTTGCAGCTGAGCTCCTGCTCCACCGGGAGAGACTGGACAACCACTGCGCAGGCGTGATCGAGACACTGAAGAAAGAGAGACTGATGTTCTGTCAGTTCCAAGAAGAGCAAGCTGTGCGGAGCAAAAACTTCCGCCGCAAGATCTACGACATGGAGCACATCTTCTTGAATGCCAGCAAGAGCCAAAAGTAAGGGGTTGGAGTGACTTCTTCCCAGGCCAGGCTCTAGAAGCGCAGCTCCTTCTGGCAAAGGAGCAGAAAGCTTTGGGGAGTCTGCTTTTGAGCTACCTTTTCACCAGAGCAAAGAAAACCACAACAACAGATTCCATGGGCAGCATTGGCTGTGTGTGAGGCAGCCGGTGCCTAGTCTGGGATGGGAGAAGTACATACACACAGTCCCTGTGCAAGGTGCAGATGCTGTGCTCGGAAATGTCCATGTTGATAAAGACTGTTTCCCTTTGGGGGCATCTGGAAGGGCTTCCTGTCTGTCTAGAAGGGCATTGCTGATGAACCCACAGATGCCTGCCAAAACTTAGGGAAGGGGCATCGGCAGGGCAGGTAGAGCAAGAGGCTCTAGCAAGGCCACTCAGAGATGTAAGGCAGGGGCCTCATTCGGGTGACAGGAAGGACCATGGCAGGTATCTCTGCAGCAGTCAGTCACAGGGGCAGCCAGTTTGGGGGGCCCTTATGTAGAGAAGTAACTTCTGTTTCAGGAGGGCACAGGGTGAGGGTGCCACACTGCCGGGGAGTCAGGTGGTCTGTCTGCTGGGGAGTCAGGTGGTCTGCTGGTGGGACGAGGACTCAGTAGAGCCTGGGACTCCTTTACTAATTTGCTGGCAATGCCTTCTTACTTTTTATTTTGAGGAGGGGTCTCACTAAATTGTCCAGGTAGGCCTTGAGCTCACTGTCATACAGGCTGGCCTAGAACTTGCGGTCCTTCTGGCTCAGCCCCATGGGTGCTGGGGTTACAGGCTTGCACCACCACACCTGTCTTTTAATTTCCTTTCTAGTGTTTCTTTGCTGGCCAGACGAGTTGGGCGGTGGATCTGAGAGGCCCAGGATTCCCACCAGGCCTTTCCTGCCTCCCGGGCTGGTCATTTACCACCACCTACATCTCCCCTGTCCCCACAGGCTGGTGAGTCTCACCAAAATACTACACCGGGAGCTGCTTAGCTACGTGGATGTCATCCAGGTGTCCCTGCGAAGCTTCCGGCAGTACCTGGAAGAGAGTCTGGGCAAACTCCGCTATACCAACATTGACTTTGTCAAGCACTGCAGGTGGGAACCAATGGATATCTTATGTCTCTGGGAGCCACCAGGGTTTGCTCTTGGGAGGTGGCCATGTTTCTCTCCTAGCTTATTTTTAACCGTTTTCAGATGTGCTGTTCAGTGGTATTATGCAAAGTGCTATTATCACCAGCAGTGGCACTAGAATTTCCTATCATCACAGACCAAAACTCTGTATCATAAACATTCCCTGTCTCTTCCGCCACCATTTTACTTCCCGTCTCTATGAAGCCGACCTCAGCCCTATAATCACCTCCTCGAGATCGCCACAGAAGATGGAGCTCTGGAGGATGGGGAAGTGTGCTATTAAAAGACATGTTCTGGCTACCCAAGGGGGAAAAAAAAAAAAGACCCGCACAAGACTGCGCCCATTGGACATTTCATCCTGGGAGGGGTTTGGACTCAAGAGGCCCCTTCCGTGGGGGACCGCTGACAGTCAATGGTTTCCGGGTGTCCTCTTCCTCAGTAGGGTGCCACTGAATTGTTACCCATGTTTTTGTAAACAAGCCCCCCCTTCCATGTTCATACAAGCAACCCTAATTAAACTCCGTGGGTCACACGTGTGCAAGAGCTGCGAGAGTGGCAGCCAGGAGGGTGAGGAGGGACGAGAGAGGGCCATGGGGGTTAACATGGTTGAAATTCGTTATATACGGGTGTGAAACTGTCAGAGAATCAATGAAGTCAGCCACTCCGGGTACCTCCTGTGGAGGGACTCCTGTGTTTGCCCTTCCCTCCCTGTGTGTTTCACTTGCACGCATCCTCTTTGAGGTTGGCTCATCTGTGTTGTGTCCTGTGTCAACGCGTTCTTCGCTTTTAAGGCTGAGTGATATTCCGTTGTGTTGTGTTGCACGCCACAGTTTATTTTTCCACCCGCCTATTGATGAGTATGTGGCTGTTTACACCTTTGGGTGATTGTGAACAGTGGTACAAGAGACACTGTAGACATCTGCTGGGTCCTGCCTTCAAGTCTGGTGGGCCCATTTCCAGAAAGAGAACAGCTGTATCACGTGGTGGTCCCATCCCTTTTCTTTTGAGGACTCGTTTTTATGTCTGTTTTCTATAGTGACTTCCATTTTACATTCCCATTAGCACAACACAGGAATTCTCGTTACTCTGAAGCCTCATCAACACTTATTATGTATTTCTTTTTAAATTGCAGTGGATGTGAGGTAGTGTACGGTTTTGGTCTGCATTCCCCTAGTAACTAGTGATGGTGTCTTTCTGTATGCTCACCTGCCCTTCTTCTTCTTTGCCTTTTCCCACGGTCTTTGCTCATTCCTGCCTGAATCTAATACCAGATTTAGCTTTTTACATTTGTAACAAGCTATACTTGATCCATTTTTCAATGCATTTGAGTGTTTTGCCTGCGTGCATGTATGTGCACCACATATGTGCATGCCTTATTGTAGCAAGTTTTGTTGTTGGCCTCCAGCTCCCCAATAATGACACAGAGACTTCTTATTAATTATAAAAGCTCGGCCTTAGCTTAGGTTGTCCCTCTAGCTCTTATAACTTAAGTTAACCCATTTATATTAATCTATATTTTGCCTTGTGGCTTTTTACCTTCCTTTCATTCTGTATGTCTGACTCCCTCCAAGTCTCGTTGGTGTCTCTCACGTACACGCCTAGATTCATCTACTACTTCCTTTCTCTCTGCCCGAAAGTCCCACCTATACCTCCTGCCTACCTATTGACCATTCAGCTCTTTATTAAACCAATCACAGTAATATATTTTCACACAGTGTGCAAATATCCCACAATGCCTGATGCCTTTGGAGGCCAGAAGAGGGCATGAGATCTCCTAGAACTGGAGTTACATATTGTTGTAAGCCACCACATGGGTGCTGGGAACTGAACCAGGTCCTCCGCAAGAGCAGTGCACACACACACACACACACACAAGTTCATAAATAAAAATGTAAAGACTATTCCTTGAGGCTTAAAACTTCACTGTTACAATATCCTTTCCTGGTTATATCAATTGTTTCTCCAGACTGACTGCTTCCTGCTTGTGTTTTCAAGCTTTCCTTCCTGCTAATTTTCTATGTCAGTTACTGGTTGCTATGGTAAAACACCTGGCAACTCCAGGAACGGTAAATGTTGGCTCGGACTTACAGGGTGATAGTCCACCACCGCAGGAAGGCGCGGCATGGAGCATGAGGGGGCTGCTCACACTGCTTCTGTCTTCAGGAAGCAGGGTCTCTTTTATTTCTTTAAACATCTTACATTTGGTTATTTTGTAATTTCTGTCAGATCATTGTAACATCTCTTGTGTTCTGCTCCCTCTTGTCCTTTGCTTCTTATTTATGGTGTCTTACTTCCTTGTGACTAGCTGTCACTTGTTTCTCTTGGATTTTTATCTGCAGCACCCTCTTTGAGGCCTGAACTCACATGGCATTCCTTCAGAGAGTCCATATTTGTTTTTACTGGATCACTTGGGGCAATACCTACTCAGGACCAATTACAATTCTCTGTTTGAGGTTTTGTTTCATTTTGTCATTCTGGAGAACACATGTTCAGTTGGTAAATAGAATCTCAGATTAGAAAGAGCTTTCCTTCCCCCTTGCCCTGGGATCTCAGGATCCTGGAACCTGGTGGGGTCCACGTGTCACTCAATCCCACACCGAAAGTGCCACCGCCAGGACCCAGCTGGCTCTTCCCCCATGCAGTCATGGAGGCTCAGCATCAACGTCTCCAGGTGAAGTCAGCTTTGGCACCACTCACATCCCAAGGGACCCTCTAGTTTCACTTCATCTGGACACTGCAGACTTCTCCTCCTTATGTGGGTTTTTCATTCATTCGTTCACTCGCTCGCTTGCTCACTCACTCCTATTAGGAATTGAACCCAGAGCCTCCTGCATTTTAGACAGGCATGCTACCACTGAGCTCCATGCTTAGCTTCCTTGTCTGGAGTTTGCACAGCATTTCCTTTTGCTGGCCCTGCATTTGCATAACCTGCATTTATCTTTCCATCACCTGTACTCAGATCTAAAGCCACGGCCTTGGGGTGTGCAGGCATGCTCAGTTTGACTGGTGGCCTTTGCTTCTCCCTCTTGTTCTCAGATTGTTTTCAGAGGGGGGCAACTTTTCCCCTGAAGAGATTGAGTCACTGTGCCATCGACTGGAGAAGGAGGCCACCCGGATTGAGTTTGTTGAAAGTTTAATCATGATCCACATGGAAAAAATGGAGACAGATTACCTGGACCAGGTGGGGGCTCCCTCTCCTCCCTCCAAACAGCCTCCGGGACTGCCTGCCAGAGGCTGTCACTTAGAAAGGGTACTTAAGCTCCCCCTTCTTCCAGGGTCTAATGCTCCAGATCAAGTTCACTCCAATTTACTCCTGATCTTTCCTTAACAGGCCAATGACGTCATCAACAAATTTGAGAGTAAATTCCATAACCTATCTTCAGACCTGATTTTCGTAGAGAAAATCCAACGGCTGATGACGAATCTGCAAGTGAACATCAAGTGTCAGGTAGGACAGGTCCATCTTCTGTCTAGTGGACACCCATCACACACACCTGCACACCAGTACTCACTGTCCAGCAGTGTGGTGTCTGTCCAGCGGTGTGGTGTCTGTCCCGGGGTACTTCAGCTGCTGAGTGACTGCACTCCACAGTCCCCAACTTACTATATGTAGCATTGTTTGTCCATGTAAGAACTAGATGGACTGCTTTTTATCTCCATTTTAGAGATAAAAGAAACCGAGGCAAGGGCTGGAGAGAAAGCTCAGTCCTTAAAGCGTTTGACCCACAGCCAGGCTCTGAGGTCAATCCCAGAACCCATGTCTCCTGAGCCCAACGAGAGAGACAATCACATGCTGTTCGTGGGCTGCACACTGAGTTAGGGGTGACGGAAACCCTCCTCTGTCCATCTCTGACTCTGGCTGTGTTAGTTATTGACCTCTATGGTCAGCTAGCTGCTGGTCATTAACTGGTGTTGCTACCTGACCTTAAGGTGTCCTGTTGTTTATTATACCGATCTCGCTCTGTTCTCACACTTACATGACCAGAGTGTAGCTCTATCATGGCAGAGCTAACTCTACCATGGCACCAAGATGTAGCTGCATCTTTCTGAGTTATCTCACATGGAGTTCCAGTCTCTAGGGTGTGTGAGGGATCTCGTACTGGAGGCTGCTTCTTGCTTATGCTTTAGTCTGATGTAACTAGCTATGTGAAGCAGGGATGTTTGAAGGACAGTAGTGACTTATCTGTTCCCTAAGGACATCTCAGGGCCAGCCAGGTGGCATTCAGTGCCCCAGAACCCTCTCCTCTTCTTATCCACCCCTCTTGGTTGTCTACACAACCACAAGCCTTTGAATTCATCCTCCTCAGTGCTGTAGACTCGACCATTGAAGTGCTTCCTCTTCCTTGTAACACCAGCTTCTGTTCTCACTGCAACCTCTGTGAGCGACTTACAGCTTCCGTCATGGGTTCCTCTCCCTTACTACCCAGAGAGCTGGCTCCTGCCTCTCTAGGCCAGCACACATTCAAGAAACAGTGTCTGAGGACCTCCCAGGGTGGGGCCAGCCCAACTGAGGAGGACCTATCTGTCTCCTGAGACTGGGAGACATTCTGGCAAAAGAAGTGTTTGCTGAGATTCCAAGCTCTGTGACTCAGTCACAGTCACCCGCTCCTGTTGAGATTAGACTCAGCCATAGTCACCTGCTCCGTCACTCGAGGGAGCTTCTTTACCCATCTGTGAACTGGGAACCATACAAGCAACTCAGACGTGGGGACAGCCCTGGAAATGCAGATGAACACAACAAGGTGACAGCAGCAATCTGTGATTCTGTGACATAGTCATACTCCTTAGCTAGTACTTTATTACCCTTGCCGTCTTCCCAGGCTCCACAGTCACAAGTTCTATTTAAGATGCTGACTTATGCTTGATTCTACATGTGAGAAGATGGGCATCTATTCAACCTGGTGTATGATTTATGTGACTTTGTAAGCAGTGTATTCTTTATTTTGTGTGTGGTAGTGTACATGTGATGCACATATGTGGGTGTATGTGCACACATGCACAGAGGCCAGAGTGGGTGTTGGCACCTTCCTGTCATTCTCCTACTTACCATAGCCTTGAGATAGTGTCTAACACTGAGCCAGGTCACTGCTTTGCCGGTTCTCTGGTTGGCCAGAGAACTCTCAGGAGCCAGCTAGCTCCCCATTCTGAGGTTGCAAGCACCAATGGCTGTGCCCAGCTTTCCGTGTGCGTCCAGAGGATTTGAACTCGCTTCCTTTAGACAGCAGAGCAAGCCCTCTTACCCACTGAGCCATTTCTCCAGGCCCCTGCATACTCTTTAAAGATTCTTCATAAATACCCTTTGAGTAGCCTCCCTGTCATGGCTGGGCTGTCAGGTTTGTTTGTTTTGTTTTGGTGTGTGTGTGTGTGTGTGTGTGTGTGTGTGTGTGTGTGTGTGTTTTGTTTTGTTTTGTTTTTTTAATCCTCTTTCAGCATGATGCCTGCCCAGGACTGTGAGAAGCATCCTTGCCCAGGACACTGCCTATGTCTTCAGGTGTCCTGTAAGCTGGAATGTTGTGACAGAGTGTGGGTGTTCCAAAGCTCTGTATGCCTTCTGGCGGGTCTTACGTACTTAACCACACTCTGTGGCACCCGTTTCATTTAAACCATACCTATCTGCTAGAGAAACAAACCTTTTAAACTTGTATTGACCTACTTTCTGATATCATATCAATGGCTAGATACTCTCACTGTTGTTTTTTCAGTGTTTAGTCAATTTCTTGTGTATCTTGAAGACCATTTTCCTGTTCTTGATGCATATATTCTAAAAGCGGAATCTCAAAACTGGTTTTCTAGGTGGCCAAGTCCAATTTGCAAGCAGAAGGATTAAATTCTTCTCTGGAGCAGCTTCAGTGCAAGATACAAACGTGTCGAGAGCACCGGGGAGATAAGGGCGTGAGTGCATCACAGATTCTGAGTGTGTCCCGTCAAGAATGGCAAAGTTGGTGTAGACTTGCCCCTGGGTACCAGATTTCTCCAGCGCAGAGAGGGTGGGGTGTCTCTGAGCCTCGCTGGCTAACTTTTGTGCTACCCAGTGGAAGGCAGAAAGAAAAAAACAACCACTCCCCCACCCCACCCCCACTACCAGCCTCAGATGAGCATGCAGAGGTTAGTGAGGGTGGGGGCCTGAGACTGGATTTGGAGACTCTAGTTCCCTCTGCAATGCCATCAGGCCTTCCTCTCTGCACCAAGAGCTCAGCCCCAGTGAATGAGAGAAGCAGGTGCTCTGTATTCCTTTTCATCACAGCACATAAACTGATGTTTCATTGTCTAATCTGTGAAAAGTTGGAATTGTAATGGAGTTCAGCAGGACCATGTTTATGAGTGTCTCTGGTTCCCCCAGTCAGCAGAGCAGGTCTCTCGGTGTGTGCATACTTGGTTTTTTTTGGCCATGAGTGCCTGTCTCTGCCCCAATCCACGTGTGCGCTGGTCTCACAAGGTATCTCTGGGCAGCTCACCCAGATGCCCCCAGAGCTGGGTACCTGGCCTACAAGAGCAGAGAAGAAGAAAGAAGAATTCCTGCTCCGTTTCTCTCCTGTCAGCCCCGGGCTGTGTCTCCATTGATATGAGCCCCAAGAGGACATTTATTTTTCTACCTTCATTGCAAATGTTTGTATGGTATGGCACACGATTCTTGAGAAAAGTTCCCACAGGGCATCACATGAAGAATGAATGCCCCTCTGGAGACAGAGACACTCTCCATCCCATTGTTTGCCTTCATATAGTTTCCTCCACATCCATTGAGTTAATCACTCTGAAGAGGTGATGTGTAGATGGAAGGTGGCTCCTACATCTCATCCATCGCTTCCCTAGTCTTCCTGTCCTGGTATCAAGGGACAAACTAGTTTTCCTTCCAGGACCTTCAATAGGTCCTTTAGGCAAGTCCTGACTGTCCAGAATAGCAACATTTTAGATTCATTTCTTCCCCTCCCAAGCTCCACCTCTTCCCCTCCCAAGCTCCACCGGTTCTTTCCTACTGGGTGGATGTCAGGAGACTTCCCCAGCCTCCCGACTAGGTGGGGAGGAGAGTGTGAGCTGGGTGACCCATTCCTGTGTGGACGGAGGAGCCTGGTTTATAGTCTGCAGAGCAATGAGTAGGAAACAATGGTAAAGTCTTGCATAGTGAGGATAAAGATGGTTGAGGGTGCATGCCTGAAACTATAGGGTGCTGCTAAGGGGAACGCCTAGAGACGGACAGTCAGCCCTCCTGCACAACGCTCCACACCCTTGCCAACTGGACCAAATGTGTCCTTTAAACATATAATTTTAGAGCTAGAGGAGACACTGGGGGGTGTTCCATATCCCCATCTTACAGATGAGGAGACTAAGTCAAGCAGTTTTGAATCACTTGCCTATAGCTGAACCTACAAGACCAGGAACAGAACTTCCCCATCAGTGAAGGATCTGCCACCTGAGGACAGCTGCGCAAGAGAGCCAGCCAGTCACTCCCCACACCCTATCCCTCACTCCTCCAGGACCATTTCCTATAAGAGAGGGGACTTGGAAGAACCAAATATTGACCTTCCCTGGATAAGCCCCTGTCCCTGGACTTCTGGTGACCATGTCTGTTTTCTGGGGCTCTCTCCCTCTGTATTCCCATTAGATGGTGACCACAGATGACCTTCTTGTCTTTGTCCGATCCTGGAAAGAAAAACTGAGCCAGAGGATTAAGTACCTCAACTGCAGCCTGGATGAGGTGTGCATTACTCAGGAGGTCTTTACGGTAAGGAACACGGAGAGAACGGGGAAAGGATAGACAAGCTATAGTCTGGGCTCCCAGGAGACCCCACGAGATCTAGGGCAGCATGAGAGGAGAGGGGATGCCCAGGATTCATCAGGCCTGCTGGGATGTTCTGGAAGGATGGCACACTGTGGAGTCAGAGCTCAGCTGACTCTGGTACCACTCCTCTCCACCAAGGCTCTCAAGTTAGCCCGTGCATGTGGTCTCACTCAAATCCATCCATCTCAGCCTCTGCCTTCCCGTGTGCCACGCGCAGTCACACCCTCAACCTCCAACAAGCGGTTGTCTCTTCCCAATGTCTCTTCCTCTAGCTACGATGTCCCCCCACAACCCCCTGACTTGATACCCAGTCCCTGTCCAGCAGCAAAGGCCCAAATAACTCCGTCATTCTCCTGCCTTCAGTGTCGAATCTAAACCCTTCAACCAGTCACACAGGAGCCTCCACAGTCTGTCATCAGTACCCTTCATCCCTTTCTCCCAGGCAAAGGCATCTCTTGCCTTCTGGTCTAGGTGGGACTACTGGCCCTGGAGTACCTCCCACTTCCCCATGAGTCCACTGACCGTGAGGTAAGGTCTCTGGTTAAGGAGCTATCTGCCAGAGATGGAGCACTGGCATGGGCAGAGCCTGCATGACCTGCCCCCTTCCCCCATCCCCACATCGGGCTTTGCCGTGAGGTTCTCAGCCACTCCCAGGGAACTCAAGAGCCAACTGCTGCATGAGTAGGCTGCTGCTGCCTCAGCTCTCACTGCCAGATTTTGGCTATACTCTTCCAAGGGGAGGTTTTCCCTACTGTGCAGCCAGGTAACCCCCTCCCCCCAACAGCCATTTCCTACACTGCTCATGGCGATACAGAGGCTCCAGGGTTCCAGCCTGTGGCCTTTCAAAGGCCTGATGGGAGAGGAGACTCAGAATAAATGACGGAACAGTCAGACTTACTCTTTGTGGACATCTTTATTGCCCTTTCTCACAGGCAGGTGGCCACTCTTAGTCTTGTCTCCATTCATGTGGTCAAGACATATCAGTTGGACACATCTGGAACAGGAGCACAACCCCGTTACAGAGCAGCCAGGCAGCTTGCCTCCAGCCGTCACTTGGACAAGATGGCAATGGACAGTGTCTGCTGCCTCCTGAAACCGTGGTCCCTCTACTTAGAATTTCTCTCTGGACTGCAGGACACCATCCTGATGGATATGGAAATGGAGAGTGACATCCATGTGTCTTCAGAGGCCCTTGAGGAGGAAGCCAAGGTGGGCCTCGTTACCCCTGAGTCCTTTGCCCAACCAACCCGCATGGGGAGGCCCATGATTGAAGACCCTGCCGTGGATGTGGTCAAGAAGATCCTTCAGTGAGTGTCTACCACTGTGGCTCTGGGGCCTACTCACTCTAGTACCACAGGAGTGCTGCTCCAGGAGCCTGTGACCTCAGGCCAGAGGCTTCCCCTCTCACACCTCAGTTACTCAAATTCCTGAGCTCATGGTGAGATGTATGCAAGTGGTATGGAGGACCAACAGTTTGTTACCCAGGGCTTGGCCTGGGCTGTTGTCATGGTCACCATGGAAAAGTTCACTTCCTTCCCTTCGGTTTCAGAATTCCTCAGACAAAATCGGCATGCCCGTGTGACAAGGACCGCTCCCACACAGGTAGAAGCACAGGCCTGTGGGTCTCAGGGAAGGGAGTGGCAGGGAGGTTGGCGGCAGCTGCAGCCTATGGTCACCTCTTCTTCTCTGCTCTTGTCCTGGACACTTGTCACCCAAAGCCTTGAAGAAACATCGGTACCGGGGAGAAAAGTCCGTGAAGAAGGCCTTGGCCAGCTCCAGTGCCACCTCAGCAGGGAGGTAAGGATGCAAGGCCATCCCAAACTTCCCCTTCCCAGATGCCCTGGGCCCGCTTGTCCCCAGACAAAGGCCAGACAGCCTGTCTTTTGTTCAGACTCTGGTCTCACTTTTACTCACGCTCAGGAGCTATGTGGGAAGGAGGTGGGGGGGGGGGCGGGGGCGCTGTAATATCGGCTTTATTCAGGGCTGAGCTCCTCCTTAGGGCTGGATCACCGCTCCCACACGTTTGTACCTAGAGAAGTGTCTGGGTAGCTATCATTGGGATGATGGTCCTGCAATCTCCCCACAAACTGGACAGCATTAGAAAGGGGGACAGACTGAAAACAGGAGCAGGTGGGTTACAGGAGGACCAGGACATGGTGTCTAAGTCCATGGTCGCCTACTAAGCTCTGGAGAGGTCATCCATCACACAGGAGCCTCTGGCCACTAGCTCTAGCCCACATCTTTTAGGGAAAGCAAATGACAGAAGTCAGTGGCTGAGCCAACTTTGGCTCTTTGCTAAGCCCTGGATAGTGTGTGTGTGTGTGCGTGTGCGTGTGCCTGTGTGTCTATTATTCCTTGTGTAAATGAATTCACACCTAACTAGAAGCATTGTATGATTATCTAATGACCCTGACGGCTTTCCTTGAGTCTTCACGGGAAAGAGAGGATGCAAACTTCTGGACCTGACCACCCCTGCCACTTGCCGTCTACCTGGCCTTGGCTGGGACTCAGCAATAAACCCAAAGTTATGGGGTTTTTTTTTTTAGAGAAAAAAGAAGTTGAAGAGTGGGGAAGCATCCTGTGGAGCTGTTCTAAAATCCAGTCATCCTGCCCCATAGGCATCGCAGGCTCTCAGGCATCCCAGGCAGGGTCCAATGGGCACAGAACCGCCCCCTCCCCCCCCACTACGAAGTACTGACCATCTTCTGTCTCACAGCATGACACGGCATACCAAGATCATCAGAATCGACAAAAAGTACCAGGTGCTTGGGGAAAGGCCTCCTCCTCAGGCTGAGTAAGTAGTGGCACACTGTTTCCCCCTGGTGGAATCATTTCCTTCTGTGAGAACTCTTTCTCTGTGAGAACTCTTTCTCTGTGAGGACAGTGGGGGTGTAGGCGGGGTAAACTTGCACATCAAGGTCAGCGTGCCTTAGCTTTAGACGTGTGTTTGTTGAGAGACATTTTCAACAAAAAGCTCCCATTTTCCAGGCTCAGCATTTCATGGTGCCAAGGCGCTCGGGAGGTTCGAGGGCTTCGCTTGTGTTCTTTGTTTGTTTTTGTTTTTGTTCTTACAGTTTTCCACCCCTGCTGCATTCCTCTTTTCCTTTATCAGCACTTCAGTGATTAAAGCAAAAGTCAGTTTACTTAATCTAGCTTCTTTTTGAGCAAATCATCGGAATCTCAAGTCGAAGACATCAGAAGGCCTTGGAGAACACCAGGCTCTAGAGTGGAGCCCCTCTCTCACTGGGGGACCCCTACTCTTCTTGGCAGACTTTGAGCCCCACGGGGATCTTACCTCTGGAGCTGGGGAACTATGTGAGGAAGGCTGTCTGACCCACCAGGTGACTCAGGAGAGACCTCACGTTGGCAGCCTGATGTGTCCTCATCCTATGCATGTGATATCCTGTGCCACAGCCGCTCTGACTCTGTTCCCTCCAGTTCTGTGTCATTTTAATTCCATAAAGAGGTGAACTCCCACAACAGTCAAGATACAGACCTGTCCCACCCCTCCAAACACCCCCTCTTAGGATTCCTTCCACCACCCCAACACCGAGCAATCAGGAATTTCCTTGGTTTTTCCTTGTAATTTTGTCAGCTGGAGAGTATTACCAAATGGACTTGTAGCATTTGACTTTCTCAGTGACAGCACAATGCCCCGGAGTCCTGTCTTAATCTCACTCTGCTACTATACAGAATGTCTAAGGCTGCAGAACGTATAAGCATCACAGATTTATTTCTTACAGTTAGGAAGGTTGGGAAGTCAGGGAGGAACTGCCAGCATGGAGCCAGGCATGGTGGTTCTGGCCTGTAATCCTAGAACCCAGGGGCTAAGGCGTGAGTATCACAAGTTTAGCCAGCCTGGGCTATATAACAAGACCCTGTCTCCAAATGGATCTTTTCAGCAGGACTTCATTCCTATGATAACTAACCCACACCCTGATTTTCCAGCATGTCTTAGGGTTTACTATTGCTGTGAAGAGACACCAAGACCACGGCAACTCTTATAAAGAAAAATTTGAGGGTGGCTCACTTACAGTTTCAGAGGTTCAGTCCCTTATCATGAAAGAGAGCATAGCAGTGTGCAGGCAGATGTGGTGTTGGAGCTGACAGTCCTGATCTTGCAGGCAGGAGGAAATCAACTGAACCGTCACACTAAGTGAAGCTTGAGAAAAAGACTTCAAAGCCCGCCCCCACAGTGACATACCTCCAACAGAAGGTGTGGCCCAAATTAAAGGTGTGCCCTCCATCTTCATGGTCTGGATTAAAGGCTTGTGTTGTCCAGCCTCCTCCAACAAGACCACACTTCCTCCAACAAGGCCACGCCTCCTAATAGTGCCACTCTCTATGAGCTTTTGGGGGCCAAATACATTCAAACTACCACACAATGCATGAACTTTATTTTTATTTTATGTGTGTGTTTGCCTGGGTTATGTACATGCAGGTGCCTGTCAAGGCCAGAAGAGGGCATCAGATCCCTTTGCAACTGGAGTTACAGGTGGTTGTGAGCTGCCCTGTGGGTGCTGGGAATCAAACCCAGGTCCTCTGGAAGAGCAAGTGCTCTTAACCACTGGTCGAGCTCTTCAGCTCCAGCCAGCTATTTCTATTCCATGGCTGATTTAAAGGCGTGATTTTTTTTCTCCATTCTCTGGCGGCTGCAAGGATTTTTGCCTAACCTGTACTATGTTTTTCTCTTAAACTCTAATAAAATTGTCCTTGAGTTTAAAAAAAAAAATCACACCAAAAAGAAGAAACTGTTAGAAATAAACACCCAAGGGAAATGCTCAGCCTCACTGGGACACCAGGAAATGAGCGGGGGACAAGCCCATTCTGTACTTCACCTGCGACTCAATCACCAACTAACCCAGGACTGCAAGGGGGCAGCCAGCATAGAGAGAGAAAGCAGGTGCCCTGCACTGAGGGCAGGGGTCATCAACAATCATCATCCTAGAAATCCCAGAAGCCATCAGCAGAGGCTAATGGGGGCCATCAAAGCAGCCATCTACAAGTCTTCATACCTTTCTCCCTAAGAGCTCAGCCTCCCCTCGAAGGAAAAAACTCCTCAAAATTATTCCATGCAGCGTGCGTTGTGTAGCCAGTTGCTTGGAACTGCTCTGTTCTGAAGCAAGGAGGAGCCCTACAGGAGACAGAAATGCGCGCTCTCAGCAAGAAAACACCCACTGGTGTTCTAAGTGGAGGAAGGCCTGGAAGAGAGTGTATTTAGCCACAAGGACAAATACCTTCACAGCACAGAGGTGAACAGCCACACCCTCATTCGGCTGGAGAGATGACTCACAGCCTCAGGCCAGATCCGATCACTGTCGTGGGACCACTTAGGACAAAGCAGTGGAGGATGGACATGATCTAGAAAGTGGGGAATTATGACACATACCATCAGGTCCAAGGTCATGTGATGCTAGAGGGGGATCCAGAGCCAGCTCCTGGCAGGGTGGGACCTAGTTGCCACTATTTTTAGGGTTCATCCAAGAACCTGGAACCAGTGTGTCTGGTGACCAGGATGAGTGGGGTCATCTCTCTGGAAGTTACTCAAGGTTACACTCACCAATTGTTCAGTTGTTTGGGGTTCTGTTAGAGTTCTCTCTGCCTATAATCTGACGGAATGCCCCTGGGGATGCCCCTGGGAACTAGAGTGTTTCTCAGCCTTTGAGAAATATGTGAAATTGATTGGTGGACCCTCCTGTCACTCTCAAGGAAGGAAGTCACCTAAGGCTAAGATTCCGTTGGACTGGCAAAACGCATTGCTTACTGTGCAAAACAAACAAACAAACAAAAAAAAAAACCAAAAACCCATGCAATACCTTGTTGCTGATTTTTCAGAAATTTGATGAACCTAGGGTTTCATGTATGCGAAGCAAGCTCTCTGCCCTTCAGCTATATCTCCTGCTCATCCATGCAGTGCTTTTCATGCCAATTGAAAGTGGCGAAAAAACTCTGAAATTCCAAAAATCAAAGGATTGCAAACTGTGGTACATCTATATTTAATGATGATCCACAACCATTGAAGACCATATCCCAATACAGGGGCACTAAGAATTTGATAAATGGACAGAGAATATGTGGAATCCATGTGAAGCTAATTGTGTCTGATTTTAAGTAAAATTAGCTGGAGGGAATGCACTAAAATGTTGGTGTTAATTTCTCCTCACCTCAATGTAATTGCATCCTTTAAAGTACAATGAGTAAGTTTTGAAATGATAGGCCATTGACCAACGTACATAGATTCTAGAATCTGGTGAGGAGTAGTACTACATATGGGCAGCAGTCTCTGGGACACTTCAGAGTCATCGTGAAGTGTCAGTGTGCCAAGACTGCACACACTCTGAAGACATTAGTTCTTCATCTCACTTTTGCTTTTAAAACAGTTGAGCTTATGGGGCATGAAAATCCACCAATCAACAGAAATTTGCTTTTAAGTCTCTGGTGTCTGAGCCATGCCCTAATGGCTATTTAGAGTGAGTGGAGGAGGTGCCTGTCTTAGTCAGGGTTATGATTGCTGAGATGAAACACCATGACCAAAACTAACTTGGGGAGGAAAGGTTTATTTCACACACAGTTCCATAGAACAGCTCATCATCAAAATCAGTGAGGGAAGGAACTCACACAGGGCAGGAACCTGGAGGCAGGAGCTGATGCAGAGGCCATGGAGGGATGCTGCTTACTAGCTTGCTCCATATGGCTTGCCCAGCCTGCTTTCTTCTAGAACCCAGGACCACCAGCCCAGGGCTGGCCCCACCCACAATGGGCTGGGCCCTCCCCCATCAATCACTAATTAGGAAAATACTTTGCAGGCATACCTGCAGCTGGATCATATAGAGGCGTTTTTCTCAGATGAGGCTCTCTCCTCTCAGAGGACTTTAGCTTGTGTCATATTGACATAAAACCGTAGTACAGCGCCTCATAGGAGGACTTACTCATTGGCTTACTACTTTGAAACTTTTAATTTACTTTTATTGTTATTATGAGAGAGAGAGAGAGAGTGAATGTGAGTGAGTGTGTGTGTGTAGTCAGAGAACAATTTTCAGGAGTGGATTCTCTCCTGCCCTCTTAGTCCAGGCCTCTCTTGTTTCTGCTGTGTCACGTGCTAATTTCAAG
The DNA here is from genome assembly GCA_902168425.1 of Peromyscus attwateri. Lineage (NCBI taxonomy): Eukaryota > Metazoa > Chordata > Mammalia > Rodentia > Cricetidae > Peromyscus > Peromyscus attwateri. The sequence goes on along the minus strand of CABHPP010138909.1, from coordinate 17,589 downwards.
GTGACTCTCCAGTCTCTGCCTCCCTTCTCATCACGGGAGTGCTGGGATTACAGACATACTTCATCTGGCTTTTTTAAAACATGGATCTTGGGATCAAACTCAGGTCTCAGGCTTGCTTGGCAATCAAATTTGAGCCATCTCAAAGCTTTGGCTTGTTATTTGTTACTAATCATTTTTATTGTTATTGTTTTAGACAAAGATTTCAGTAGTTCAGGCTGACCCGGAGCTCAAAGGTAGCCAAGGACGACCTTGAACTCTTCATCACCCTGCCTTGACCTCCTGCTGGAATTATAGGTGTGGGCTATCATGACCAGCTCCTTCCTTTTTCAATAAGTGCAGGGGGCCAACCGGTGCAGAGACCACCAGTGCCCCCTGAGAAACTTTTCCACTCCACGGTCTTCATTCAGAGTTAGAACTCCAGCACATTAAAATGCAACCACCGAGTGGACTTGCGCATATAGGCATTCATAAACGGGGGCCGTGGACTGTGTGTGGTCGAGAGCTCCGTGGAGGAGGCACCAAGGGGAAACTGTGTTCATGTTCACAGAAGCAAGAAGAAAAGATTTGATTAGTTACTGTGCAAAGTCCCTAGTGAGAGGCCCATGAACTAGTTCTGATCAGTTAAACTTAAGTTTCATTTTTGTGGACTGTGGCCATCTGTTCATTCTGAGCTCATGCAGGAAATTCGGGTACCAGAGATACATCCATCTAATAATCTCCCAATCAGTATTTTAAATACTTGGTAGACTTACAGTGTGCTGGGAGAGACAGAGATTAATTAGCCAGTCAAACCAATCAATCCCCTACCCACGGATTAGGGCGCTCCAGAGGAGCAGAGAATATCAGAATCAGGCAATTGAGAACTAGGCACAGAGCGAGGAGCAGAAGAAAAGGAACAAATGACGAATGAGACCAAGAAGTTTCTCAGTTTTTTATTTATTTATTTATTTATTTTTAATTGGGATGTTCAAAGGCCAAGGTCCTGGCACTAATGAGTAATCAATCCCTGGGAGTGACAGGGTTGGAGAAGAACACTCAGAACACTCAGTTGCTTGCTCCTGTCTGTGCTGGTGGTCCGGAAGATGCACCTCACAGACCTGCTTTGTTTGGGTTGCAGGGACTTCAAAAACATCATCCAGACTCTCCTCTGGGAGAGCAACGAGCACCTGCTGTTCGTGGTGGAGGTGAGAGCCGCCTGCAGGCCCTCTGCCTGCCCTAGAAGCCCCTCCAGCCCCTCTGCCTCATGCAGTCTGCTTAGCAGGGCACCCGAGGGTCCCACCACCTCAGGACCCTGAGTCTGTTGTCTGTTTCTTTTTAACGTTTCCTCCTAGAAACTAAACCATCCAGCGTGTCTGTATTCATCCATCTAACCAGTCCTCAAACATGGTTTGGACACAGTTTGGGTGTCAGTTCATGAGTGCGTCAAGAGGAACAAACCCAACCTCTGTCCCTCAGGGCCCCAGCAAGCCAGACATGGTGGGATGCCATGATCCGGCGACAGCCCAGGTTCAAGTCCCGAGACAGGGGAGAGGCATGGGTGGGAAGGAATGAAGTAGTGTCCGACAGCCAGAAGAGTTTCACACAAGTGGCCGGCCCTGAATAGCTCCAGCCGTCTTTATTTACACTTCAAAAACAAACATGTTTTTCCATACTAACAAACATGTTTTTCTCGCCCTCCAGCATCAACCTCTGGCAAAAACAAATATGTTTTTACATCAAAACATATTTTAAACCAAAAACAACGCTTATCATTTTGCTAGCTTGGTCAAATATTGAGCCAGGTACATCTTGTCTTTACAAGGCCAAAAGGTGATTGACATAGACACACACTCTCAAGAACAATAATATCGTTCAAAACTTAACAAAGCGTATTTACAGAAATAGGGGTGATCTGCCATAAGCTGCCTGTATACAGTTAGCTTGTACTTCTTCAGCTGCCCATCAATTTGTGTTGCCTCCAATCCAGTCAGTACTGAATCAGAACAGTTCCCAGGGTCTGGAGTGACAACTGGTATTTCTAGATAGGAAACCCGAGAAGTATCAGTTCCCAAAGAATTTTAGGGGAAAACATTTGAGGAAAAAAAAAAAAAAAGGTGTTTCTATGAATGATCACCTCTGTCCCATGAGTGACTGACAAAGTGACCCTAAAAACCACCAGGAGAATCATCAGTACTATGAGAGAGAAAAGAGCTCACAGGCTGTGCCGTTCCAGCAGTGTTCTGCGCTATCTCAAAGTCCACCGGTCCTTGCCGAGTGAGACTTGTCTCCACGGCTTTGCCTCATGGAGACCCATTGGACAAGCACTCATATACTGATCCAAAACTAGGCCACATGGCTCCCAGTAATGGGACACAGGTGGGAGTTAGCCTTGTGGGGCTTGGGCCCAGCCTGCATGCTGTGCTGCTCTGGCATGTCCCAGAACATACCCAGGTCCCCTGCCTGCCTTCAGCAGGGCTGGGTTCTGCCAGGCAGGGCCCCAGCTCGTCTACCTTTGTGGTCTACATCCTGATGCTTTCCAGTAAACACCCAGCCCTGTTCCAGGTTGAGATGCCATTGACCTGGGTCTCTAGGGCTAACTAGGAGTTTGCCATGCAGGCATTCAAATAGCAAACATGGTCTGTTTGTAGCCATGCTTGGTGGGCTTGGGGTGGGGGGAGGGTGACAGGGCAGAGGTGTGAAAGTCAAGGTGGGCTGGCGGGGCCACACGTGATCACCTCTCTCTGGCAGGATTTTTACCGCAAAGAGAAACGCCCAGTCACCAGGCCTGAATGCATGTATGAAAACTTTGACCAGTGTGCTGAGCACATCGTCAAGAAGATCCTGGAATATCAGAATCAGGCGGATGAGTACCACAACTCCTGCCTTCTGGGTAAGTGCCATTCAGCTGGCAGAAGGAACACAGGAGCAGGTATGGCCAGGGATGGACCTCAGCCCACCCTCCCTTTGACTCACTGAGGAGACAGAGGAATAGCCCTGTGAAAAGCTAACCTCTTGGGGTTAAGAGAAAGCACTATTAAATTTAATTGGGTCAAAAAAAATTTAAAGATTCATTGTTTTTTTCAGAAATGTAGTTGGTTTTCCACTTTGTGTCTCAGAGCTTGTCATTCCATTCACAGCCCAGCTGACCTTCCCAAGCCAACCTGAGCGCAGGGCCTTTGCTCTGAGGACACCCATAGAGAACGGGATCCCTCTGAGCTCGCTGGGAAACGCTGTCTAACGCTTGGATTCCACTCATTCTACAGTCACGGGCTGTGACCAGTCATTCAGTGGCTTTTAGTTCATTTCCCGAGTTGTATAACTGCCACCACTGCCGATGTTAGCCCTCATCAACCTACCCCTCCCAGACCCAAGCAAACAGCATCCACGTCCATCTGTAATTTTTCTGTCTTTTTGTGGGATGGAGTCACGTGGCCCCTTGAGACTGTCTTCTTTCGTTTTATGGAATATTTTTGAGGTTATGCATGTTGTGGAGTGTATAGTACTTAAAAAAAAACACAGAATAATATTCCTCTGTGCAGATCTATCACACTTTATTTGGCTCTGCTGTGTGATTTCAGAGTTAGCAGGGGAGGTGTATGGGGGTAATTAGGAGGTAGCCAGACCTGTGGTCAAAACCAAGTCCTGTGACCTCCCAGCTGTATGACTTTGGCAAAGCAGTTCTACCTCTGAGCCTCCATTTTCTTATCTGTAAGGTGGAAGAAGTAATAACAGTTGCCACGAAGGCTTCTTTTTTGGATTAATCCCTCACAGGGAATGACTGGCCATAACCCGTGATTGTAGAATGAGAAAAAGCCAAGCCATAGACAGCATTTCCCAGTGAACTCAGTGGGATCCCATTGTTTGTCCTCAAAGCAAAGGCCCTGTGGTCAGGTGGTCTTGGGAAGTACTGTAGACAGTGTTCCTCTCTTGTAGATGCCTAATCCTGTTGTTGGTTGGTCTTTTGGCTCTTTTTGGGGGGCCTGCCATCCAGCTCCCAAATAAATCACACACAGAGGCTTATTCTTACTTATAAATGCCCAGCCTTAGCTTGACTTAGTTTCTAGCCGGCTTTCCTTATCTTAAATTATCCTGTCTACCTTTTGCCTCTGGGCTTTTCCCTTTCTCTAACTTCTGCAAATCTTGCTGTGTAGCTTGCTGTGTAGCTGGGTGGCTGACCACTGGAGTCCTCCTCCTCTGGTTCCTAGATCTTCGACCTCTCTTTCCAGATTTCTCCTTCTATATATTCTCTCTGCTTGTCAGCCCTGCCTATCCTTTCTCCTGCCTTGCTATTGGCCAGTTTTTTATTAGACCATCAGGTGTTTCAGACAGGCACAGGAACACAGCTTCACAGAGTTAAACAAATGCAACAAAAACAAAAGTAACACACCTTGAAATATTCTACTACATAACCCATTGGTGGAGACTTCTATTCCCTTTGAAATAGCAGCCCAGCACCCTCCCTGTCTCCTACTGAGGACATATAAAGTGCTGGAAACAGTATTTGGGGCATAAAATCTTTTAAAGTTCTCATAAAGTATGAGACACACAAAAACCAAAAATTAAGTGAGAACAGAAACTATAATAAATGGACCAGAGACCCTGGCTTCTGCCCTAAATCCGTGGGACCTGGAGCCTCCTCTTTCAGTCAGGGCACTAAGAATAGGAGACACATGCCAAGACCACTGTAGCTGGAGTTTTCTCCAGTCCCGCCTGAGCCCGTGGTCAGGGCAAATCTCTCACCCGCCAGTCCTGTAGCCATGTTTTCCTGGTCCTGCCCGGCTCCCGTGGCCCTGGGGCTGCTTGGACCCAAGTAAACACACAGAGGCTTATATTAATTAAAATTGCTTGGCCATTAGCTCAGGCTAACTATTGACTAGCTCTTACACTTAAATTAACCCATAATTCTTATCTATGTTTAGCCACGTGGCTTGATACCTTTTCCCAGTTCTGCCTTCACATCTTGCTTCCTCTGTGTCTTGTTGGCGACTCCTGACTCAGCCTTCCTCTTCCCAGAATTCTCCTTGTCTGTTTATCCTGCCTGTACTTCCTGCCTGGCTACTGGCCAATCAGCTTTTTATTTATCAACCAATCAGAGCAACACATTCACAGCATACAGAACAATATCCACAGCAGACCACCCAAGGTGGGATGTTTCATGTAAAGCTAGGACCACAAGGCCCTGCCTGCAGAGCAGGGCAATCGAGACTCAAATTCCTCAGCTCAGGCCAGTGAGGCACAAAGTCCCTCCCCCATCTACTAGAATCAAACATCTCAGCAGAAACCTTGGTAATGGATGATGCAAACAAGATATAAAAGGCTCCACTGGGGATCCCAAGCAGAAGTGTAGCCCTGATGTGGTTTCTCAACCCAATTCATATTTACTGAAACACAAATTCTATTTTATGGAAGTCATTCAAAAGGATCTGAGACAGATACTCGAGCTTCAAGTATCTCTGACAGTGTCCAGAATTTGCTTATTACTGAGGCACCCTCAGACCCCAAACCTGCCTTTGCCTCCGCCCTCCAACTCCCACAGATAAAGTTCCCAAAGCACTCATTGTGATTGCAAAGCACTTGGAGTCAGAGGCCCAGAATGAGAGCAGCAAAGATTCCAGACACTGAAGGAACCTCAGACACAGCTAGCTGTGTGTGGTGGCCCATACCTTCGATTCCAGCACTAGGGAGACTGAGGCAGGGTTTCAGAGTCAAGGCTAGCCTGGGCTACATGGTAAGAGTAGGGGAAGAATGAGGGGAGAATAAAAAGGAGGTGAAAAGGGAAGAATGGGAAGTGGAGGAGAGAGGAAGGGAGGGAGGAAAAGAGGGAGGGAGAGAAGTACTAGGCACAAAATAGAGATGACGTGTTTATAGTTAAATAAAAGGGGAAACTGGAAACACAGGAGTAAGATACTACAGAAATGACCAATTAGATGCCGAAGAGAGTGAACTAGAACTTCTATAAAGGAAACATCAAGAGCTGACATTGTAAAATGATGAATGGGTGTGCAGCCAGGTTATACATAGCTGAATGTGGAATTGGCAAACTGGAAGGCAGCTGCTGAGGAAATATCCTGCAGGACAGGGAGATGAAAACATGAGAGGTAGAGATATAGGAATGACAGAGTAGGTCTTAGCCTCTGACTGTTTGGAGGTACAGGAGAGGGAGAGAAAAGTCAAGGCAATGCCCAAAGAGGTCATAGATGGGAACTTGTCCAAGCTGATGAAAGACAACACATTTTTAAGCACACTGAGAAGGATCCCTCTGAATTTGCTTACCCATCACTTTCCATCTTGGTCTGACTGCAGGTCTCCTTTTGATGGAGTAGCTCTTATCACATTGGAGACCAATCTTTTCCCTTTTATTATTATTATTATTATTATTATTATTATTATTATTATTATTTTAATTTTTGGAAGACATAGCCTCAGCAACTTACATCTCCTTTGCCAACTCCCTGATATCCTGCCTCCAATTCCTGCAGAATTACGTGCCCAGGTGAGGAGGTTTGAGGAGCTGCTGCCCCAGGTGTGTTGGCTGGTGACCGAGAACTTCAAGGAACAGCATTGGAACAAGTTTTGCACATCCATGAAGGAGATTCGGGAGCAGTTTGAGCAGCAGCAGACTCAACTAGAGAAGAGGAAGGTGAAGGTTGCAGGGCCAGGAATGCAGGGGCTTGAGAACGGAGGCAGGTCATGAGCAAGGCTGAGTCCAGGGTCAGGAGTGCAGGGGCTTGAGAACGGAGGCAGGTCGTGAGCAAGGCTGAATCCAGGGAAGAAGAGGAACTAGGTTTGGGGATTGCTGGGGACAGGGGACACTGGTGAATTAGTAACTGAGCCAATGCTTATTGGCAGAAGGCATTCACCAAACTCTAAGCTGTGTTGGAAATCAGGGCCTTGTCCTGACAAGGCCCTTGTAAAGTAGGGCCTTGGTCATTGAGATCAATGACAGTTCCACAATGTACCTTGGTGCTGTGGGATGTGATTGGTGCTGGTTTTATTGAACTAAAGGTCCAGATTGGGCTGGAGCAGATACTCAGCTCAACCTTCTCTCCAACCCTCAGAGTTGGTACCAGCCACCCTCCCACCTTGTCCTCACTGCCACTCAGTCCTCTTTCTACACTCAGATTCACAGGACATATCTGTCTGAATATGGCCTTAGTTGACAGAAGACATTGGTCCTGATTTCAAAGTCTGGCTCAAGACCTCTGCTCATTTCTGACTTGTTTGATTGAAGGATGCGAATGCCCAGAAGCTCCATCCAAATCTTGGCCACCCCATATATGCCCATCAAATGGAGTCCCTACACATTGTGGAGGAGCTAAGACAGGAAGAGCTGGACCGGGTGATCCACACAAACCAGGAGAAGATGGAGGTGAGCACTGCCATTCAGTCTCCATCCCATGTGCTGAGGGCCATACTCCCCTTCAGAAACTTGGACCTGACAGTTGGTACCTGAGCCAGAGCACACAAAATGACAGGTCTTTTTGGTAGATGAACTGGTCATTATGGGATGTTTGCATTACTTTGATTTTATCTGTTTGTTTGAGACAGGGTCTCTCTATATAGTCCTGGTTGTCCTAGAATTTGCCATGTAGACCAGGCTGGCCTCAAACTCAGAAAGTGTCTCCCAAGTGCTGGGATTAAAGGCATGGGCCACCATGTCTGGCCATACTTTGACTACTAAATTATTTACAAAAGCTAGTGATGACCATTTTCTTCAGGATCCATACCTACTTTTATTTTTCTGTTTGGTGAATTGTCTGTGTGTGTGCCCTGACCATTTCTAGATTGTGTGTGTGTTGGGGGGAGGTATGTGTGAACACGTATGCATGTGCATGTGAAAAGCAAAGGTCAGTGTAGGGTGTTGTTCCTTAGGAGCCCGTTTCATGAGACCAGGTCTCTCACTGAACCTGGAACTCACCAAGTCAGCTAGGCTGGCTGCCTCGGGGTCCCTTTCTCTTTCCCCAGTGCCAGGACTGTGGCACATATCCTCACACCCAGCTTTTTTTGTGAGTGTGGGGATTGAACTTGGGTCCTCATCCTTTTGTGGCAAGTACTTTACCCGCTGAGATATTTTCTCCAGCCCCTCTGAATCCTTTCTTAGTCTCAAACCAGACCAGATGTTGGGGAGGTCTCTGGGCTCTGAGGACCAGGTGCCAGTTAACCCTAATGTGGTTGTTAACATGGTGTCGGGGCTGCCTCGCCAGGAGACTCTCTGACAGAGCCAACACTACCCTCCCTCTGCCGGCCTGGGAGCGGAGATTTTGTTTATGAAGTCCATTTTCACCTCTGTTTCTTCCAGGAATTTGCCAAGAGGTACAGCCGCTTCTTCATAGCAAGTCTGGCCTCCTTCACAGAGAAGTTCCTGATGCAGCTGGATGAAGTGGTCACCATTGATGACATCCAGGTGCCACGTAAGTGGTACACCAGCCTCGTGCTGTGGCCCTAAGGGATCATAAGGTGTAGGGTGGTTGGGGTTGGGGTTTTCTGCTGTCCCTCAGTCAGGGTGAAACATTTTCTTCATTGAGTGGTGTTCTGGCCCCAGAATGATCTACAATAGCCACACTTGTGACTTTGAATGAGTGAGTTTGAGTATATAGCAAACCAAAGTAACAAAAATGATTATCAAGTTGCAGATAGATCAATAGACAGATAGCAAAACATTATCATACAGTGCTCAAAACATCCAGTTGGGGAAGTCCCTTTGAGGCACCCATCTGGAGCTACTGATGGATAATCCTGGACAGAGCAGGATGTCCTCTTAGCTGAGGCTTCTGTTATCAAATTTGGGGGGTCACAACCTGTGCCCCAAATCAAATCTGGCCTTCTATCCTAATAAGCTTATTAAATAAGCCAAACTAAGTGGAAAGCAGAAAAAGGAAATTTATTCAATGTGGTCATATTAAGGAGAGGGACTAAGAGATCCAGCAAACTCCCCCCTCCCCGGCCCCAATTCTATCTTCTGGGTCCTGAAGTGAGGTCAAAGTTTAAATAGAGGGCCAAGTGTATGCACATCTAAGCAAGCCAGGTCAAAATATGTTCCCACCCACCACTGACCTGTCTTGTCAGCTTCAGTCTCGTCCTATGAGGTGGTCTAACAAGTTCTTAGAGCTGTGCCAAATCTCTTTCCAGGAGATAAGTACCCCTCTTGCTGAGGCCATTTCCTTCCCCAGCATGAGATTCCTGGGGAAATTCCCATTTCTTGGAGTCCACTGTTTCAACAGGCTGGTAGTCCCAATCAGATGCTCACAACACACAGCAGAAACCACCTTGGGAATTTGAGGCCCAGGCCTGGGATTCCCCACTGAGGCTTTTCCCATGGATGGGATTCCCTCTGGCTTCTCTTTCTCACTGCGGCAAACAGTGGTCACCTCTGTTGGAAGGTATTCTATCTGTTCTCGGACAATATTCTTGGGCTGCTTTGCTGTTCTCTTCTCTCTATGTCACAGAGTTTGTGAGGCTGAGGGCAGCCTAGTCCCAGATAGGTGTCCTTGGAGGGCACTGTGAGATGAACATGCTTGGGTCTGAAGTGGGCATGAATGGTTGCTTCCAGAGCCAGTTTCTCAGTGAGAAAAGGACACATGGTAATTCACTAATTAAATGTACATCACAAGTGGACCAACTCTTACATATTTTCATCAAAAAACAATGTTTTGACTGAAAAAGTAAATGCCAACCAAATCAAAGAGTCAATATAAAAATAGAGCCCTGGCAGGGAATATCTTCATACTCTTGGGGTTAGGGCACTTTTTTCTGACTAGAGAATAAGAATCAGAAGTCGTAAAGGAAGTGGTGGTACTTCTCCGGGCCAAGATTAAAACAGGGGGGAAAAAGTGCAATATGGAAAGAAACCACAAATCAGAAGAGTATTCCTCCTCACAACCTGTGAGTCAGAGAAAGGCCAGCTGTCCCTGGGTTGCAAAGAACTCTCACAGGTCAGTCTTGAAAGCAGTTGAAAACCAAACACAGGTGTTTCCCAAGAGAAGCAGTTCCTGTAGCAATGACAGCAAAAGACACTCAGCCCTCATCTACAACGAAGAACGTGGACATAAGTGTGCCTGAGACAGAGCTGAACATTAAGAGCCTACCAGAGCCGGGCGGTGGTGGCGCACGCCTTTAATCCCAGCACTCGGGAGGCAGAGCCAGGCGGATCTCTGTGAGTTCGAGGCCAGCCTGGGCTACCAAGTGAGTTCCAGGAAAGGCACAAAGCTACACAGAGAAACCCTGTCTCGAAAAACCAAAAAAAAAAAAGAGCCTACCAGAAGCTCTCTGTGTCTCAAGACACTCTTGAAGTACCCATTAGTACACGAGATCCTCCTGCCTCAGCCTCCTGTGTTAGTAAACTGCAAAAGCTCTGGGTTTGGTGTCCCGGGTTTCGGAACCAAATTTAAGTAAGCTGCAAAAGCTCTGGATTTGGTGTCCCTGGGATCATAGGCATGTATCTATAGTTTATTTTATTATATTTTTATTATTTTTCTTTTTATTCTTTTGGGGCCCACCACCCAGCTCCCAAATAATACATGAAGACTTATTATTACTTCTGAATGCCTAGCCTTAGCTTGGCTTGTTTCTAGCCAGCTTTTCTTAAATTATCCTGTCAAACTTTTAACTACGTTTTGCCTCTGGGCTTTTCCCTTTCTCTATTCTATACACCTTTCTTTCCTTCTTACTCTGTGGCTGGTTGTGTGGCTGAGTGGCTGACCCCAGGTGTCTGCCTCTCCTCCTCCTTTTTTCACTCCTCCCTCTTCTTTTTTTCTCCTTCTATTTTTTCTCTCTCCTGCCAGCCCTGCCTATCCCTCTTCTTCCTAGCTATTGGCCAGTCAGCTCTTTATTAGACCAATGAAGTCTAATTTAGGCAGGCACAGTAACACAGCTTTACAAAGTTAAACAAATGCAACATAAAAGAATGCAACACATCTTTGCATCATTCAACAAATATTCCACCGCATAAAAGAATGTTAACACATTCTTAACTAATATTCCACAACACATAGCCAGCTAGCTTCTTGGCTTCAGTTTGGTGACTGAACTATCAGGCTTGGTGAAGAAGTCAGGGGGCAGAGGCTGCACATGGGCGGATGGCAGGAGGCGTGTGCCTTGATAGGTGCTCTCTTGGAGAGTGCTCTGTTGCTCTCTGTCTCACTCTGCACTCAGAGCCCTGCTCTCCTCACCAGGAAAGCCTGTCAAAGTTGGATCCCCAGGCTGGACATCTGGTGAGCAGCCTTGACTGTCCCTTCCTATCTCCTATCTCTAAATATGACCAGAGTGTCACATCCTTGGTTCCCAAGCTGTCCCTGAGGTCACAGTCAGTAACACACTTCTTTCCTGTCAGGGATGGAGGCCCAAAAGCAGAAGATATCAATCCTCATCCGGAGGAAGCTGGCCAGACTGTCTCTGGAGGAAGAGAGTGAGAGGCCCCTGATTGAACGTGGGAGCAGGTGAGAGTCTAGAAACAAGGGTCGTGTGAATGGTTGTGCCGACTGCAGGTAGGGCAGGCCTGTGGGGAGGGACTCAGGCTCTGAACTCAGGCAGACCTGATGGCCCTGGAAAGTCACTGATTTCCAGCCTTCAGTGTCCTTCTCTGAAGTGGCCGAGGCTGTTTGAAGAGAAAGTAGGTGAGGTCACCCAGCACATACTGAGAACTCCACGGCTACTGGTTCACATGAGAACCACCATAGTGACCTGCAAAGAAAAGGAGGCCTGTCCCAAGGGGAGGTGCAGCCTCAAGCTGCTGCTAGCACTGTGAACCACTCCAGCTGTCAAAGTGCCTGGTCCCCACCCTCCCACCCCCCACCCCCCATCTGTGAGCAGCAATTCTCCCAACATTCCTATAGGAAAACAGGGGCCAGGAGCTCACGACTGCTGCCTGGGCGGCAGGCTGATGAGGAAAGCAAGGCCCAGAACAAGGAAGAAATGTAGGTGTGGCATTTCCCTTTCTCACGCAGCAGACCCCACGACTGCACACACTGTTAGGTCATCAGGGAAAAAGGAAACGACATAAAGAATCCAACAGGAAAAGCCTAGGGGACCTTTAACAAAGCCATCTAAATCCATGCTAACGGCTGAGTCTCCAAGATGTGCTCTGGGTGGCTGAGCGGTGATGAAGCTAAGCACATTTGTCTGTAGGAAGTGGCCAGGAATCAAGCCCAACGAAATCACCATTCAAACCAAGATACTTACTCGGAAGACACAATCAGTAACCACCCATAAGACCACCCTGGGCCACTTGGCCGCTGTAGAAGCCCGAGATGCCGTGTACCTGGTGAGTCAGGGTCAGGCAGTGTGTCCCAGGGGGAACAAGGCAGCTCAGATTGGCTGCCCTGGGAAGGAGGGCGCTTCACTCCACTGGGTACCTCAACACTTGGCCTATGGGGAAAACAGCATGTGGCAGTGTGGCCCAGAGCTGCAGGTCTCAACTCTCCATAGGCACAGGGACACATGCCAAGGGCCATGTCCACCCCCTGGACTAGCATGGTGGCTGAGGTGTGAACCCTGTGCTCTACCCAGCTCAGAGATACCTCACCTAGTGGTCGTGGAGACAGGCTGTGTGGAGGGCAGCAGAGTCAGGCACAAGGCAGACAGACATGGTGGTGCTCTAGCTATGGGGGTGCACTGGGGTGCAAGAGCAGGAACAGCTGAAGCCTCTGGGTGCTAACTGGTACCTCCTATTCTCCACACAAGGCATCTTGCCAAATCCTTTCCAGATGCTGAGGGATGTAGAGTCCCCTCCATTTCATTGACAAGGACAATGATGCCTGAAGACACTTGCCTCTCTATACCACTCCCAAACAGCAGAGCCAGGGTTTGATCCCAACTGGTAGGCTGTGGGGCTGACCGGATGAGGCTTCACCCAAATGCCACCTGACGTATATCTGAAGATATACAGATCCTTGGTCCTGGTGCCCATGGGGAAACCTAGTCCTATCCACATATCCACTGGTCCTGGAGAAAGCCTGAAATGCCCAGTGTTGGTGTATCCTCAGATGCTACTCCAAGTCCTAGGCAGAGGGAAAGACTCTACCTGCTGAATTCAGTGAGGGGTGGAGACCCAGGGCTCAGCCTTTTGAAGAAGCCAGGAACCTCCATGGAAGCTCCATGCAGGACAGTGGTCAGGAATGCTCAGGTCCCAGAACTAGAGACACATGGGTCTTTGTCCCTGCTCAGCTTCTCTGGAGCTGGGTGGCCTCAGGGTTCCAAGTCTCAGCCTTCCCATCTGTAAGGTAGGAGAATAACCTCACCTACCTGAGAACTTGTGAGGTGAATTCCTGAGAAATGACTTGTAGGACTAGTGTTGGTTCCTGAGGGCCAGGAGCTGCGTGCTGTGGGTCCCAGAGCTCAGGGCTCCCAAGTCTATGAGGGCAGGAGTCCCCACAGGCCTTCCCCTTGCTTCCCTTCAGAAATACTTGGTACTGTTTGACAAAGAACTGAAGACTATTCAGAACCACTTCAGGACACTGGAGTTGGAAGCTCAGCGCTGGAAGGACAGCTGGAAACGTTCCCTCGATACCATCCAGTCCCTGTACGTGACTTCTCCGGTCCTCAAATAAAGCCTGTATTTCTCCCCCAGCCCATCTGCCTACAGCTCTGCGTCCCAAGCACTGTAGTTTCGTCAGAGATGAGGACACTTACAGTAAAGAAGACAGATGTGGAAAGGGGTCCACATGGTTAGCGGGGTTGGTTGGTGGGTACCAGGACCCAACCACTTACAATAGATACCAGGACGTCAAGGGAAATAGCATCCAGAAGCATGCTTGGTGCTTCATTTCACTCTCTGGATGGAGATTGGATAAGACAGTGTCTGGCATCCAGGCCCAGAGGTGTCAGGGGCCTGCCTGGCCTTCATTGTGGGGAATCATCACCATTAGAAAGCCTGTTCCTGGGGCTGGAGAGATGGCTCAGTGGTTAAGAGCAGCTTCTGCTCTTCCAGAGGACCCAGGTTGGGTTCTCAGCACTCACACTGGGCAGCTCAAACTCGGATTGTAAGGCAAGCATCCTTACCCACTGGGCCATCTTACTGGCCCTGCATCTGTGTTTTCAAGGCTCTGACACTGAGAAAATCTAGAATAAGAGAGTCTTTCCTGCAAATACTGTCTCAGCTCTCACCACTGAAGCCTGTGACCATTTGGAGAGGGTACTCCAAGCAACAGCGGGTAACCTCACAGCTTTTCCTATTAGCACATTTGTGTGTGCATGTGTGTGTGGTGACTGCAGGTGCCCACAGAGGCCAGAAAGAGGCACTGGAAACTCTGAAGCAGGTGGCGTAAGCTGCTGTCTATTGTCTGTTTTCCAAAGTTCGAAGAGCTACTGAGATCTCTCACCAGGAAGTGAGATCACTTCTTCAAGGTTCCATTACCTGGTCCCCTTCCTTGAATGGAACCTACAAAGCTCCTCTGACCTGGTGACCACTTACCTTCCTCCCCTGTGTCCCTTCCTTGACTGTATGTGGTCACTGTCATTGAGAAGATCTGGATGCATCCATGGCTGCAGGGCTGAAGAGACTGAGCTGGTGCTCCGGAATCTTCTTACCAGTTTGCCGTGCCTCTCAGGATCTCCCGTCTCCAGACCAGCACATTGGGGCTTGTTCTAGGGTCTGCTTCTAAAAGATATCACTAGGTGAATGTGAGATGATACAAAACCTGTGTGGTGGTAGCACATGCCTTTAATCCCAGCACTTGGGAGGCAGAGGCAGGTGGGACTCTGTGAGTTCAAGGCCAGCCTGGTCTCCAAAGCAAGTTCCAGGACAGCCAGGACTATGACATAGAGAAACCCTGTCTTGAAAAACCAACCACCACTCTAGCCTGAGTGTGCATCACCAGCATCCTGAGGGACCTGAGACAGAGACTCCCAGGGAAGCCATATGTAGCCCGATCCACAGAAGCCATGAGAGATGAACTGTTAATGCATTAACCATGGTTGCATTGTGAGAAAAGCAGATAGCCTGGCCTTACAGGAGCTGGTCCTACAGTCCCCTCAGACACTCCCAGCCCCACCCTGGCTGCCTTTCTAACCTCCCCCTGCCTGGCTCACTTCTGTCTGAGAGTCTGTCCCAGCAGGGTTTTGTTGCTGACACACAGCTCCCAGACTTGTGCTGCTCACACTATAGATGTCATTTCAGTGAGGCCATTGTCCCTAGCCTGTGCGTCCTTAGCCCCTCCTCCTGTTTCCTTGTTTGGCTCTCAGTGGGACACTTACTCTTTTCCTTCACATGTGTTTTTGCCCCTGGGTTGTGCATCTGCCCCAGGCCATTAGCGGAGGAGCCAGGACCAGCGGGTGATTTTCTACAACCCATGTTAAGCCCACCAGAGTGCTGAGATGGGGTCTGTGGCAAGGGCATGACTGCCAAGTAAATAAAAGGGAAAGCTCTGGAACCCTCCCTGCTTCCTACTCTGATCAGCTCAGACTCTGGGTGTGGTGATGATAAGAGGAGATGCAAGTTTACCTGAGGCAGGAGGATGGCCAGAGTGATAGATGACAGCTTCATCGTGACCCAGGGCATCACTGACACAGGAGACTGCCCACTCCCGTTGGCCAGTCCTAGCTGCAGCACATATCACATGCTCGTCTGTGATCTCAAGATTGCGGTTCTCCAAGATCTCTGGAACCGTAGGAGCCTCCCTTATCTGCGTTTGCCTAATACCCTCCCTGCCACCTGGTGGTCCAGCTCAGGAAGCCTCCCCACTTTAGCAAAGACATTGATTGTCCCCACTGCCAAATAAGTCCCCCAGGGACCCAACAAATGCCAGTCTTACTCCAGGATCAGGCTCCAACACTCTGGAATCTTCTCTCCTGTAGCGAGTCCTTATGTATCCAAAACCCCAAGCCTCTTTCCACACTAAATAATTTCCAAGGCGATAAGAGCATTTCCCCAGGGGCCCAGAACTTGGTGAAGAACTTAGACTGAGAGATACTTTCTAAGCATAGGGAATTGTGGTTGTTCACATCATACATCCCGGCCCCACCCATCACCCATCCCCTCGAATGTGCCCTCTGCCCCTACAACCCCTCCCAAAATAACACAAAATAAAATTTAAGATTAAAAAAAGGAAAAAAAGAAAAAGAAAAGGAAAATTTCATCACAGAAGCTGCAGTGTGACACAGGGAGTCACGCAGTAAACCTTTATCCGTGCATTTTTGCATGCAGGCATTCATCACAAAGAATCATTGGTTTGGTTTGAGGTCCCTGGTCTCTGCTACACTAGCGACATTGGGCCCTCACTGGGATTCTTCCTGGATATCCAGTTGCTGCCCTGTGTCATGGAGATCATGTAGCCCTGGGTCCTCAGGACTGACTCCCCCACCCCCTGCCCCAACCTGTACTCCAGCAGATCACAGATGGGGTGGATGTTGGGGTGGGCCAACACTTAACCCTGGTTTTGGGCCTGGCGAGTTGCAGGATTGGTCAGACTGCCAGCTCTCCCCTATCCTCACCACCAGGGAGAGCTCTCCAGCATTGCCCTGGCTAGTTCACTCCTTGCAGGGATGAACAAGGGGTGTGGCCAGTTCTCCCACTTTCACATCCTCGGGCTCACAACCCCTTCAGAGCCAGCTCTGCTGTGCTGTCCAGTTGAGATGCAGGGGCCACTCTCCCAAGTGCTGCAGCTGATGATGGGCAGGAGGGGCAGGGACAGCTGCCCCGCACTTCTGACCTCAGGGCCAGCTCTTCGACCTGAGGTAGGAGGAAGGGGAATCTCTCCTCTGCTCATGCCGCCACATGACAGATGAGTACTCGGGACAGCTCTCCCATGCTCACATTTGCTGGGCTGGCTCACCTGTGCCCTCATCAACAGGGTCAGCTCCACTGTGCTGCCCAGACAAGGTGCAGGGCCTGCTTTCCCAAGTGTTGCAGCTGGTAAAGGGGTCAGCTTCCTCACCAGCTGAGGGAGGTAGGGGGAAGGCAGGAGGGCATCTTTCCCTCACCCCCACCACCACTCTGCAGATGAGGGAGGTGGTACCAGGTACGGCCTTCTCATGCCCTCAGGGCTGGCTCACCCATGTCCCTGTCTACAGGGTCAACTCTACTGTGCTGCCCAGGCAAGGTGCAGGGTCCATTCTCCTGAGGGCTGCAGCTGGTGAGGGGTTGGGCCATGTCCCCCACCTTCTGCAGGTGTGGGGGGGGGAGGGGAGGAGGGCATCTTCTACTGTGCTGTCCAGGTGAGGTGTAGGGTCCTCTCTCCTGAGTGTTTCAGCCAGTGAGGGGCAGGGCCAACTCTGCACAGCCCTTTCCTCCCAGCCTTTGGTGGTATTAAGAACATCGGACATCAACACAGACCGTGACTGCATCAGGGCCATGAACCTAGGCATGGGCTCTGGGAGCAGCCCAGGCTCAGACATCACCATGTCACTGAGTGGCAACCAAGCCACCCATTTCAGCCTGCTCCTCACTGCTTTAACTTCTTCAGACCCACCTCTGTCCACATAAAACACCACATATTTGCTCACCATAATAGTGCACACATTTTCTCCTCAAAGCCAAGGGCAGGCCTATGTGTGGGTCTCTTTGCCCTGCTCAGTCTATCATGGTGCTGGGCAGGAACATGCTTCCGAAGGTTTTAGTTTTTAATGAAGTTCAGCTTTCCTGTGCTTTGTTTTTTGTTTATTTTTATTTTTTTCTTT